>JANAVB010021319.1:35000-103900 GCA_029216955.1 Iris pallida
CAAGAACCTGATCTCTGGGAGCCTGCTCTGCAACGCAGGCTTAAGGATGGACATCAATGCTGGTCAGATGGTGATGTCCAAGAAAGGAACATACTTCGGGAAGGCTTATCAAACCGAAGGCATGTTTAAAATTCAGCTTGTTAACCAGTTTGAAGACATTAATGCAGTTGCATTTTCTGATTATTCTCTTGAGTTGTGGCATAATAGACTAGGACATGTTCATTGTAAGAGAATTAACAAAATATCTAGTCTAGGACTTATCTCCAAATGTGAGGGTAAGGTGGAGAAGTGTGAGGTGTGTGCTCAGACGAAGATCACAAGGAAACCCTTTCATCGGGTCAATAGAAGCACAGATCTTCTGGAGTTGGTGCACTCCGATATCTGTGACTTCAAACATTTCTCTACGAAGGCCGGGATGAAGTATTTCATAACCTTCATCGACGACTTCTCAAAATACGCGTTCGTCTACTTGCTCAAGTCCAAAGACGAAGCTTTCGAGAAGTTCAGAGAGTTCAGGGCCGAGGCTGAACGGCAGACTGGACAACAACTCAAGAGGCTGAGAAGTAATCGAGGTGGGGAGTACAGGTCTCATGAATTCGCATCGTTCTGCAAAGAACATGGAATCATATGCGAGACTACTGCTCCATATTCTCCTCAATCCAACGGAGTAGCAGAGAGGAAGAACCGGACATTAACAGAAATAATGAATTCCATGCTGCTCACTGCAGGTCTTCCAAAATGCTACTGGGGAGAAGCTGTATTAACGGCCACTTTCATTCTGAATAGAGTGCCATATGCAACTTCGGACGTAACTCCTCATGAACTCTGGTTCAAAGTCAGACCCAACTTGAATGTCATTCGAGTGTGGGGGTGTCTGGCGTATGTGAAGCTTCCAGATCTGAAGATTCAGAAGCTGGGGACAAGGACTACGAAGGCTATCTTCTTGGGGTATGCCGAGAAGAGTGATGCTCGAAGATTTCTTGATATTGAATCAAATTATATTATCGAATCTCGCGATGCTGAATACTTTGAAGACAAGTTCGCAAAAGACAAAAATATTGTTCTTTCGGACATTCCGAAAAATGATGTAGGTACTAATGAGACTGAAATCTCATACGAGCCAGTAGTCCAAGAAGAAGCTGTTGTTGATGAAACAACTCTTGCACCAGAACTCGCCGAGCCGTCAGCTAAGCGAGCGAGGAGACCGAAAGATTTCGGAGATGACTTTGTCACCTATCATGTGGAAGCAGATCCGCTTACCTATAATGAGACGATGAAGACCAGAGATGCTATCTTCTGGAAGGAGGCAGTGAATGACGAGTTTGACTCTATCACCTCCAATAACACATGGGTGTTGGTAGATCTACCTGAAGGAGAAAAGCCTATTGGATGTAAATGCATGGATCTTCAAGAAGAAGATGAAGGCAGATGGAACTATTGACAAGTTCAAGGCCAGGCTGGTCGCCAAGGGATTTTCTCAGAAACAGGGGATAGACTACTTCGACACGTACGCTCCAGTAGCTCGGATGACCACCATCAGGATGTTAATCGCTCTAGCAGCTATACATAAGTTGGTGATACATCAGATGGATGTAAAGACAGCGTTCCTGAATGGGGAGCTGACCGAAGAGATTTACATGCAACATCCAGATGGATTTGTCGTCAAAGGTCTTGAAGACAAAGTCTGCAAGTTGGTGAAATCATTATATGGTTTGAAGCAAGCTCCCAAGATGTGGCATGAGAAGTTTGACAAAGTTATTAGGTCAAACGGCTACAGAGTCAGCGAGACGGACAAATGTGTTTACACAAAGTTCGCTGATGGAAGAGGAGTCATCGTTTGTCTGTACGTGGACGACATGCTAATCCTAGGTACGGATATAGGCTGTGTCACAGAGACAAAGAAGTTCCTCTCAACCAAGTTCAGTATGAAGGACTTGGGGGATGCAGATGTCATCTTGGGAATAAAAATCATCCGGACAGACACTGGAGTAGCGCTGTCACAATCTCACTACATTGAGAAGATGCTCACACGATATGGGTATAAGGATCTTCCAGGGATCGATACGCCATACAGGTGTGATCAGAAGCTGAAGCCAAACTCGAGGGAAAGCGCCAGGCAGCTGGAGTATGCAAGCGTAATCGGGAGTTTGATGTATGCTACTACTGCCACAAGGCCTGACATAGCTTTCGCCGTGGGAATGCTGAGTCGTTTCACGAGCAATCCAGGCATTGAGCACTGGAAAGCTGTGAAACGGGTTATGAGATATCTCAAGAAGACTCAGACATATGCACTGTACTACAACGGGTATCCGACAGTAGTGGAAGGCTTCAGTGATGCTAGCTGGTGTTCAGAAGTGGAAAGCGAGAGATCCACAGGTGGATATATTTTTTCCTTGGATGGAGCTGCTATATCGTGGAAGTCGAAGAAGCAGACAATACTCTCTCGTTCCTCCATGGAATCTGAATTCTATGCACTCGAAACTGCAGCAGATGAAGCAGAATGGCTTCGGGAGTTCATGTATGATCTTCCAGTGGTTGGAGCTCAGATACCGACGATACCGATATACTGTGACAACCAGGCGACTGCGGCAGTGGCATCAAATGACCTCTTCAACGGGAAGAAGCGGACTGTGCGGTTGAAGCACAGGGCAGTACACGATTTTATCAAAGAGGTGTAATTGCAGTGGTTAATGTTCGGAGTCAGGAGAACCTGGCAGATCCGTTCACAAAGGGCCTCAAGCGCCAGTTGGTCGATGACACAGCTTGTAAAATGGGCTTGATGGCATTCTGATAGTATGTCTTTGTAATTCTACCATAAAAGTTTTATGCTATTAGTTCAAAGAGAAATCTACTAGGCATCTAACTTTTGGTTCAAAGGAGGATCACTGACTGGAAAACTATCAGGTAACAGTGGGTACTTGTTCTATGGAATATGGAAGGGATACGGACCCATAACCACTGTTGTCTACTATATATTTCTGCGGAAAAACAGATCCTGTGGAAGGTTGGCTTAAACACCTTAATGAGTTCTCAGGCAGAGTGAATGTCTGGTGTGCTTTACAGGAAGCACGGTAGAGCAGCACTACAAGGAGTGAAACTCCATGCTACAGTGGGATGACTCCACCATGAGGTTCCCAGGTAGGGGTAATGCCTCGGCTTTGTAAGCCAAGTCATAGCGGCGTAGCACCGCAAATAGGCAGGTAGTCTAATGCTGTATGACGTAATTAAAGAGTTGTAGACAGCACTACAAAGGGGAGGATGGCCCCATGTTACAGTGGTACGACACCACGATGAGGTACCCAGGTAGGGGTAAAGCCTCGGCATTGCAAGCCATGTCGTTGCGGCGTAACACCGCAAGGAAGCCTTAGGCTTCATGCTGGGTAGTTTGGCACTACAAAGAGGCTTGTGACCTCATGCTACAGTAGTATGACACTACGATGAGGTTCTCAAGTAGGGGTAATGCCTCGGCTTCAGGCCATGTCATAGCGGCGTAGTACCGCAAGGAAGCGCAAGGCTTCATGCCATATATCTCTTTAATAAACAACTCACCTATAGTGTATGAAAAGAGATATCAGGCCGTCTCTTGAGGGTAAACTTGTAGACGCCCAAAATTATACACTGAAACCAGGCTGGCACAGGGCCTTTAATGTGAAGCCAGAAGCACACGTAACTACACTTTGTGAGTGGGAAGAATTATAATTGTGGTGCAGAATTCAAGGCGTAGTCCATTCTTGTATCACATTGTTATTTAACCCATGCGGGAAGATTCAAGTCGTCAGCGACATCTATCCTAATGCAAAATGGACAGTTACTGTGGGGAACGCTCAACCCTGGACACATATATATGTTGTGATATGTGGGGGATTGTTGGTGCTTTATTTATATGGAGAGAGCTTGCTCTCAACATGCCTTATAAAATTTTAGTCCCACATTGGAAAAGCACCATGAGTTATCTCAACATATATACTTGGGTGTGTTGTTGAGAGATGCACATGGGGTGGTGACCCTAAGGAGGGAACCATGTGGGTGATTTTACTAGGAGGTAAGAATAAGGCTCCAAGGATTAAGCATTAATGCTTTTGTCATTCTCTTGGATTAATTCCACTTGGAGCTAAGCCCCAAAGGGGCTTAGCGACTCGGACTCGGACTCGGACTCGGACTCGGGCTCATGGGCTCATGAGGCATAATGTGGCGTTTTGTTGGCGCACTTTGACTGCTGCTGCTGCTGCCGCATGGAGGGCTACGCTGACTGTGCAGATTTCAAATCGGTTATGGAAAGGGTGAATCAATGCGATTAATTCAGATCCTATCTTTGTGGGATTTGAATTAATTTCGTTACTATCTTTGTAGGATTTGAATTAATTCAGTTCCTATCTTTATGGGATTAGAATTAATTCGTTGCTATCTTTTTGTGATTTGATATCATACCCGAACAAAGTGAATGATACGATTCGGTGATACACAAGTAAAGTTGGGATAATGAATTGAACCATTGCTTGAAAGACGTACTTGATGGTAGTGCAACGTTGGTCTTGAATCAGACTGGAATTACTTAGATTTTGGTCAACTCCACTAGAAGAAATCATATTAATTTCATAAGACGAGAATGCTTAAGAAATAAATTATGTCATCTTGAGGATCGAGATAAACGATAGTGAAATGAATTGTAGCTCAGTTTTAGTCGAGTTAGTAAAACGACCGACAATTCAAAACTATCACGAGTAGCTTGTCCGACTTTGCTATCGCTAAGCTTGGTTGAATTCGAGGGACGCCTTGAATATGTGCATGATCCAGACTCAGTGACAGTCTAAACTCGAATGCAGCTGCAAGTAGATATGTTATGATACACATGGATGAGTGAGTTAGCCTCAGCCAAAGACCCTCATGTATGATAAATCATAAAGTGCCTCGTATGACCGTTATAGTCCCATGATAGGGCACAATAGCGACCAAGTCATAGAAACACAATGATTGAGTGAGTACCGTCAACTCGAATTGAGTGGTAGAGTCATTCAATGAAACTGGCCAAGCGTATGCGACATAAAACTTAGAAAGATACTTGAGCATAGTTCAATGCCATCAAAGGATAGAATCGTTCGATGGGAATTGTTTAAGGCACGAACATGGTATGGATTAAAGAACGGTAGGATGACTTTCACTCAGGAAGTCTCGAAGACGAGACTTATTCTTAGTGGTGTATTATCTAATAACCCGCTCTGCACAAGCGGAATGTCGAATCAAATGGTGCAAGTGCAACGACCCAATCCTGCCTTGCTCGGCAAAACGACTCGATTAAGGCAAAGGTAATGGACCTGGCCCTTCAGAAGAATCAAGACTTAGACTTTCAAAGGCGCGCTCGGAGTCTCGCTCGGCCGATGCGATCATCGTTAAGGTGGATGGCTCCAATGAACCTGTCTTTGCTTAGCCTAGACACATAATAATACGGACAATATTGCTAGATCATTAGGCGATAATCCCCTGTATGCTAATAAAAGAACTTAACGCATCTAGCTAAGGAAGTAATCCCATCTTGTATCGCTTGTGTAGAATATGGGAATGAACTTGGAATTTTACTTGAACCCTCGCACCGCACTCCACACTTGTGCTACGGCACAACTTACATTTCAAGTAGATTTGCTTATTCGTTCAATTATGTCTGAATTACTTGTCACTTAGATCGTACCACAACTTGAGGTATGAAACAATGAATGGTTCACTAAATTGAGGCATGAAGACTATCAAATAATCATTCTGAGCCGAGTAATGCAAACTTGGAAAGGCTTTGGGACAGTTGGGTTGCCAAGACAGTTCCCGTACTAGAAGATGCATAATGATAACAAAAGAATGAATGAACGAATGAATGTACGAACGAACGAACGAATGAGTGAATAAGTGAATGAATGAAAGAAAGAAAGGAAAGAATGAATGAAAGAAAAGAAAGAAGAAAACTGTAATGACCCGCTCCTTCCTAGCGGAACGCCGATTCAAATGGCAAGTACAACGACTCAAACGAGCCGTCAACCCGAAGAGTTGGCATCGACCTGAAGAAGAATCGATGCAAGGCTTACATTGGCCCGTCGAAGATGAATCCAGACTTAGACTTTCAAAGGCGCGCTCGGAGTATCGCTCGGCCGATACGAACATCGCTAAGGTGGGTGGCTCCGATGAACCCGTCTTTGCTTAGCCTAGACACATAACAATACGGACACTATTGCTAGAATCGCAAGGCGATAATACCGCGCATGTTAATAAATGACTCAACGCACCTAGCTAAGGGAATAATCCCATCTTGTATGCTTGTATAGAATATGGAAAGGAACATGGAAAATATGAGAACTCTCGTACCGCACTCCACGCTCGTGCTAAGGCACAAGCTTACGTTCAAGTTCCCTATGCGTTCAACAATGTAACAATGAATGGTTTACAACAATGAAACGGGAAAACTATCGATATAGTCGTTCTGAGTAGCGTATAGCAACATTGAAAGGCCACGGGACCGATGGGTCGCCAAGGCGACTCCCGTACAGGGAGTTGCAAAATGTATAAATGAATGAATGAATGAATAAGTGAATGAATGAATCGATGAATGAATGAATGAATATGTGAATGAAATGAATCAATGAAAAAACGGACAAGTGAAAGAAAGAATGAAGAAAAGATAAGAAAGAAAGGAATGGTTAGCGACAGGTGTGACGAGCACGTGCAACGGGGCTCGCTACCCGTGCTGCACGGACGCCAACCTGGTCGATAACGCATTATGGCTAAGGGTTAGCCTACGGCTCGGAGACAGCCATTAGGTTAAAATGACAAAAAAAAAGAAAACAAAATGGTCGTGGACAATCCACTAGTATACGAAAGGTGGGAGATATAAGGGATTTCCAGCGGCACGGTCAAAGTGTGAAGGACGTGCCGATCCGGACGGAAATCAAAATTTGGCTTACGTACAGGCCTGAGTGTGGGCTTGGCCACCAGAGGACGTAAGGCCGGGTATTTTAAATGACTATCAGGGTGTACCAAGCCGCACGCCATGATAGGTGAGAAATTACCAAGGGAAAGACATGTCCAAATTGGCTTGTGATGCCAGCGACCGATGCATATAGATTAAGTGGGCTTTGCTGGTGGCAATCCACGTGCAAGTCCTTGCATTGAAATCAAAGTAGTCTAAGTTAACTAAATGAAGTACCTTCTGAACAAGCTTGAATATACCATACCAGATAATCGAGAGTACTTTGGCAAAGGAGTTAGAAAATACGTCTACGACGTACTAGGACCCGAGGCAGGGACATGCCCTTGACATTGAAAGTTTACATGAATCACGTCAAGTTATTTTCTATGAATTGTTGACTAACTTGGTTTACTTTGGACAGGGAAGGCCGGACGGTAAGTATGGGTAAGTCGTACATGTAATTCCATGCGACACTTGTTTTCGGCAACACGAGATAGGCTATGTAATATGCCATGTAAATGATCTTATGGCAAGATTAGAAAGGCAATGAATGATAGATGGTGCACGAAAGTAAATAGAACATGTTTGGTAATGATAGCATTGTGGGCGAGCTAGCCTTCCCACCAGTGCATAACAATGTACTGATAACCCCACAGTCTGCTTGCAGGATGCAGGAGACGTCGTCGGGTGCAGAGCTTCCTTCGAACGTGCTAAGGCGCGGAGCTATCTCTGGAGCCTTGGAGCATTGCAAGGAGCTGGAGCACCCTATACAGGACATAATGTATCGAAACATCGCCATGAATCATTCCATCTTGTAAGCCACTTGGCACGCCTTTTATGTTTCAGAGAGAGAGAGAGCTTGAGCGTTTGTAATATTGGCCTAGCGCTGCTTGTAAACTTCTTGAATATCAATAAAGAGTTGAATTCGCTTCAATTTATGTTCATTTTACTTTCCGCTACAAATGGGGACACTCTGTGCGACTTTGTGGCCTAGCTCGAATCGGACGTTTCTGGATATAGCCTTGCACGGGCACAACCTAGGCCCGTGCGACATCATGCCTTAGCGAAGATGATCGCTCCTACGGGAGCGGGGCGTTGACAGATTGGTATCATAGCACGGCTTTACGTCCTTGGACTTCATTTCGATTCTCTCAGTTTTGAAAGCTCGTTGAAACAAAAGAAGTATACGCACTCTCTCGTTGTGCGTCGGGATGTTCCATACAATAAGTCTAATATTTTTAAAAGCTCGTATAAGTACTCGGTTGAACGGAATCGATAGGCGGAGGCCTTTGTGCCGAACCATGACGTACTTGAGTTAGAAGGAAGCGATGCTAAGAGCTAGAAAATGCAAGATGTGCTTGAATAACCTTACGCTGACAATAGCGAACGAGTACGCGAGACCGAAGTATAGTTCGAACAGGATGGTTATGTATGCAGCCTTTTAGCTAAGTTGTACGGAGTATCGCTCACCTAGACCTTCTGGTGCGAACGAGTTTGCGAGCGAGATCGACTATCGCTCGGACGAGAATAAGTGAGACTTAGAACGTATGTTGATAGAGACGCTATTTGACCAACGCTAAAGTGAGTAAGAGAGATGGTTCTTAGACTTTGAGGAATGGACGAACGCGCGATTGAACACATCGATTGGGAATCGATTAATCTTTTGAGGATTTGTAGAATGACTTGACTCCGAGTGGTGTATGTGATAGCTTCGAAGAAGAATAAGAATGAGTGTCGACGACTAGTCGAGTGGCTCGAACCCTGAGTGGTGTATGGACGTCATAGAAATTGTTCGAGTGAGATTAAAGGATTTACGGATAGAACGAGTATGTCGGCAAGCGATGATATCGCGCAAGCCTTAGAATGAGTAACGCTTGTTTGGTTTCGACTTCGAGAGTCTCAAACGAGATATCGTTCGGACGAATTAAGAATGCGTAGTACGAATCATGAAACGAATGGAGGTCTTGGTCGAGGAAACTTAGTGAATCGTACATACGATTTTGAATTTAGTCGAATGGATTGAAACTTGAGTTAAGGTGAAATACCCATGGACGAGATCGAAGATAGCACGATCGGAAGATAGCGTGTGTAGGAAACGTTGATTTGGAGATACAAGAATGATTAAGGATTTGGAAAGGATGTTGTTCAAAGACTTGAGCTAGCATGAGACAATGCGAATTGAGGAAATTAAGTTGCACGACTCAGAATTCGTTGCAAAAGGAAGATCGTCAGGTTATGTACATCATCGATGGTATTGAGGCGTATCAAAGATCGATGTACGATAACTCGGTGGTACTCTGATTCGATGAATGATGATCGTGTTGGAAGTTATTATTTTGAAGGATACTATGTGGAGGAATTTTGATAGAGATGAATGTTTGGAATGAGAAAGGAAAGTGGTTTGATTGTTCGGTGATAACCACAACGACAACGATCTTGTCTTGCGCGAGCGCAACTCTAGCCTCGCACATGCGTCACGTCGGATTTGGGACGATCATTCCGCGTGAGCGCTGGCATGGTGATTCATGTCCAGCGGGAATGATCGAACTCAAAATATCATGATATGGCAATTTTGATTGCTTCGACTTATGGTTTGAAGCGAAGGTGAATTCAAGGATTGTTAGGACTTGCGATTGAAGAATAAGAAAACTTGAGGATTGAGTAGACCCAATCTGCGTATCGAAAATGAGTAAGTCTAGACGCAACGTAAGAGTTACGTCCCGATGAGAACGATTATTCTGCGAGAATGTCGACATGGCGATTCATGTCCGCCGTGGATAATCAGACTTACGTGAGATCGGGGCGCGACATATTGCAAGGCTAGACGACCTTGTAATCGACTACGTGAATTGGATAGGTGAACTGTATCAAAACATACTTGAAGAGATAGATTACGATAATTGCTAGTACGGACGCACGATATTAACATGTCGAAGATTTGGTTGAGGATAACCTATCATATGATGACTTTCCTAAACGCGCTCAGACTTGGAGCAAAGAGTGTATTGATGCGAATAGAAGGAACACTGCTTGATGTTTAGAAATTTGAGTGAAACGAATTTAGGTAGAAACTCCCATACAAGCGAATAAATGGTTTGACCATAGGATTTGGGGCGAACGTCGTGCAACGACCTTGCATGATGAGCAACGGACTTGACATGTAACTATGACCTTGTGAGCTGACCTAGCAGATAGGCGGACGACCCTATACCGAGTGATTGAACCTGTGCGATTGACATTAGAGTATCGTCTGGACGGATGACAGACTTGGGGCAACAAGACTTAGAGTAGGACGGGAAACTGGGAGTGTACGTGAACGACGGCGAGATTGGCCCCAAACAAAAGAAAAGATAGGAATGGATGATGCGCAAGTAAAGTTGGGATAACAAATTGAATCATTGATTGGAAGACGTACTCGATGTTATTACAATACTTGGTCTTGAATCGGATGGGAATTACCTAAACTTGGTCGACTCCGCTAAGAAGAAATCGTATTGATTTTATTGACAAAGAGCGCTTGAGAAGAGAATCGAATCATCTCGAGGACCGAGATAAACGATATGTGATACACACATGAGTTCAGTTTTAAATCAAAGTTAACAAAACGATCGGCAAATCGAAACTATCACGAGTAGCTTGTCTGACTTCGCTAATCGCTAAGTTTGGTTGAAATGTACGTATTCGGAGGACGCCTTGAATATGTGCACGATACAAACTCAACGATATAATAAACTCGAATGCAGCTGCGAGTGGGTGTTGAGATACGCATGAACGAATGAGTGAGTTGCCTCAGCCTAAGACTCTCGTGTTTGATAAATTACAACGTATCTCGTGCAACCAATTCAGTCCTATGACACGTCGAAATAGCAACCAAGTCGAAGAAACGCTTGAATTGAATAAGAACCATCAACTCTGAAATGAATGAAAAGCCATTCAATAAAAATCGACCAAATGTATGCGACACAGAACTTGGAAAGGTATCGAGTATAGTTTGATGCCATCGAATGGTAAAGCCATTCGATAGGAATTGTCTAAGATACGTACACGACATGAGTTAAAGGAACGGTAGGATGACCTGCACTCAGGAAGTCTCGAGGACGAGACTTGTTTTGAGTGGTGTATTATGTAATGACCCGCTCCTTCCTAGCAGAACGCCGATTCAAACGGCAAGTGCAACGACTCAAACGAGCCGTCAACCCGAAGATTTGGCATCGACTTGAAGAAGAATCGATGCAAGGCTTACATTGGCCCGTCGAAGATGAATCCAGACTTAGACTTTCAAAGGCGCGCTCGGAGTATCGCTCGGCCGATGCGAACATCGCTAAGGTGGGTGGCTCCGATGAACCCGTCTTTGCTTAGCCTAGACACATAACAATATAGACACTATTGCCAGAATCGCTAGGCGATAACACCGCGCATGTTAATAAATGACTCAACGTACCTAGCTAAGGGAATAATCCCATCTTGTATGCTTGTATAGAATATAGAAAGGAACATGGAAAATGTGAGAACTCTCGCATTGCACTCCACGCTCGTGCTAAGGCACAAGCTTACGTTCAAGTTCCCTATGCGTTCAACAATGAAACAATGAATGGTTTACAACAATGAAACGGAAAGACTATCGACATAGTCGTTCCGAGTAGCGTATAGCAACATTGAAAGACCACGGGACTGATGGGTCACCAAGGCGACTCCCGCACAGGAAGTTGCAAAATGTATAAAAGAATTAATGAATGAATAAGTGAATGAATGAATCGATGAATGAATGAATGAATATGTGAATGAAATGAATCAATGAACAAACGGACAAATAAAAGAAAGAAAAAAAAGAATAAAGAAAATATAAGAAAGAAAGGAATGGTTAGCGACAGGTGTGACGGGCACGTGCAACGGAGCTCGCTACCCGCGCTGCACGGACGCCAACCTGGTCGATAACGCATTATGGCTAAGGGTTAGCCTACGGCTTAGAGACAGCCGTTAAGTTAAAATGACAAACAAAAAGGAAACGAAATGGTCGTGGACAATCCACTAGTATACGGGAGGTGGGAGATATAAGGAATTTCTAGCGGCACGGTCAAAGTGTGAAGGACGTGCCGGTCCGGACGGAAACCAAAATTTGGCTTACGTATAGGCCTGAGTGCGGGCTTGGCCACCAGGGGACGTAAGGCCGGATATTTCAAAAGACTATCAGGGTGTACCAAGCCGCACGCCATGATATGTGAAAAATTACCAAGGGGGAAGACATGTCCAAATTGGCTTGTGATGCCAGCGACCGATGCATATAGATTAAGTGGGCTTTGCTGGTGGCAATCCACGTGCAAGTCCTTGCATTGAAATCAAAGTAGTCTAAGTTAACTAAATAAAGTACTTTCTGAACAGGCTTGAATATAACACACCAGATAATCGAGAGTACTTCGGCAAAGGAGTTACAAAATACGCCTACGATGTGCTAGGACCCGAGGCAGGGACACGCCCTTGACATTGAAAGTTTACATGAATCACGTCAAGTTATTTTCTATGAATTGTTGACTAACTTGGTTTACTTTGGACAGGGAAGGCCGGACGGTAAGTATGGGTAAGTCGTGCATGTAATCCCATGCGACACTTGTTTTCGGCAACACGAGACAGGCAATGTAATATGCCATATAAATGATCATAAGGCAAGATTAGAAAGACAATGAATGATAGAAGGTGCACGAAAGTAAATAGAACGTGTTTGGTAATGATAGCATTGAGGGCGAGCTAGCCTCCCCACCAGTGCATAACAATGTACTGATAACCCCACAGTCTGCTTGCAGGATGTAGAAGACGTCGTCGGGTGCGGAGCTTCCTTCGAACGTGCTAAGGCGCGGAGCTATCTCTGGAGCCTTGGAGCGTTACAAGGAGCTGGAGCACCCTATACAGGACATAGTGTATCGAAACATCGCCATGAATCATTCTATCTTGTAAGCCACTTGGCACGCCTTTTATGTTTCAGAGAGAGAGAGCTTGAGCGATTTGTAATATCGGTCTAGCGCCGCTTGTAAACTTCTTGAATATCAATAAAGAGGTGAATTCGCTTTAATTTGTGTTCATTTTATTTTTCGCTGCAAATGGGGACACTCTATGCGACTCTGTCGCCTAGCTCGAATCGGCCGTTTCTGGACATAGCCTTGCACGGGCGCAACCTAGGCCCATGCGGCATCACGCCTTAGCAAGGACGATCGCTCCTACGGGAGCGAGGCGTTGACAAAAACTATGATTAGCGATAGGTTTATCGAGGACATGCAACGGGGCTCGCTACCCGTGCTGCACGGATGCCGCCGCCAACCTAGTCGATAATCTGCTATGGCTTAGAGAGCTCGTTAAGTTAAAAATAAAATGAGAATACAAAATGGTCACGGACAACTCGTGCACTAGGGATATGGAGGAAGGATTCCTTGGACGATTACAAGCTAGGTTACCAGGGATCGTGCCGGCCTAGGAGGAATTTATAGCTTACGGGTGACTTGGGTGCGGGTCTGGCCACACAAGCGATGTAATGCCGGTATTGCATAGCCTATCAGGGTGTCCTGGCCATCATGCCTGCTAGGTAACATCACTACAAATACTACGTATGTATAGTCCAAATGGCTTATAACGCCAGCAACCGGTGCATATAGATTAAGTTGGCTCACTTGCGGTAATCGCGTGCGAGTTCTTGCATTAAAACAAGTAATCTGAGTAATCTGAACAACTGAGTAACTGAACAAAATGTATCAGAACAAAGCTTGAGTATAACACATCTCAGAAATTTGAGTACCTCATTGACCTGAGGCAGAAATACGCTCCTGACGCTCGTAACTTCTTATGCAAATCCGTCTAGTCATTATGTATAAAATATTAGCTAACATGGTTTACCTTGGACCTGGAAGATCATATGGTAAGTATGGTAAGTTGCGCATGTTATCCCTATGCGACACTTGATGTAAATCCCCAAAATTTTTGAAATATTTATTATTATTATTTATTTGGCTTAAATGGGAATTTTTAGAATTTCATAAATATTTTAATTAAATAGTTTTATGATAGATGACCTTAATCATGGTTGAGATTTGGAGTACAAGATGGATAGGAATTTTGGCACGAAAAGTGTAGTCATGTGCCTTGACTAGTGTATTAGCCATGCTAGGGGAGGCTTAGCCATAACAGTGTTCTAACTATGAAAACCAGGCCAAGTTGCGACTTAACCCCTATAAATGATTCAAATAGTTATTTATTAAAGATTATGACTTTTAGGGTATGTAGGCATTCAGTGAACCGAAAGATGACATATAGACATGTTTTATTTGTATACAAATATTTGTATTTTTTTAAGGATTTGACATATATTTCCAATATATTGTTATACGTACAAAATATGCATTATTAATATTTACATGGTTGGTAGACTAATTGCCCAATTTTCGGTGGACCAATTAAAGTTAGGAGTAATTATGACACCCAAATCCTAACCCTCTTATTGGTTATTTTAGTTTGTAATTATGAATATTATTACTAATATTGTAGTTATTAAATAATAGTATTTATTATTATTGGTTATTGGTTAAATAATTGTCAAATAAATTTAATATATATATATATATATATATATATATATATATATATATATATATATATATATATATATATATATATATATATTATATTATATTATATATATATATATATATATTATATTTTTATATATATAATATAATATAATATATATATATATATATATATATATATATATATATATATATATATATATATTATATTTTTTATATATTTTATAAAATATATAAAAAATAGAATATATATATATATATATATATATATATATATATATATATATATATATATATAAATATAAATATAAATATAAATATATATATATATATATATATATATATATATATATATATATATATATATATAACATTTTTTTATTTATAAATAAATATATATATATATATATATTTATATTTATATATATATATATATATATATATATATATATATATATATATATATATAAAAAATATATATATATATATATATATATATATATATATATATATATATATATATATATATATATATATATTTCTATAAATAGGCCACACCATAGGAATAGATAATATTAAAAATTTATATAGATATTTTTGAGTATTATACATATATATAAGTTATATATATATATAAAATATATATATATATATATATATATATATATATATATATATATATATATATATAGGGATGGCCGGCCGGCCTCCTCGGCCCAGCCCCAGGCCTCCCCGCGCGCAACGGTCTCTCCGCCTGCCGGGCCCCTTCCCTTGGTCGGCCGGTCGCCTGGTCGCATCCCCTGTGGGGGGGGGGGGTTTCCCCGTGGTCGGCTTCCTCCTGCCATGGGGGCTCCCCTCCTTCCACCCACCTCGGCGACGCCCTCGACGTCGTCCCAGGCGCCCCCGCTCGCGGCACAGGCAGGCCCCTCCGTCGGTAGCCTCGCCCGGCGAGCTACCCCCCGGTCCGGCGCCATCTTTCTCCGCCACTCCCCTGTCTTCAGCGGCGCCCATCCCTCCGTCGTGGCCCTCTACGCCTACGCCTGGCCCGACCGCTGAAGGAGCGGCCCCCCTTTCCTTTCCGCCCCCGTCTCGAGATGCGCGTAGGCTCCTCCCCCTCATCCCGCCCCAGCTCCCCCATCGGAGCTCGCCCCGACGCCGGTGGCCACCCACCTCTCCTCCGCGATGTCGCTCCCCCCATCGGCTCCGGCCTCCAGCGCCCGGCGGTGGCCCAACTCGGCCACATCCTCTCTCAGCCCCCCGGTCCCACCCGACGGCCCTGGGCTTTCGCCCCCTCTTAGTTACTCCTCCCCTGCGTCAGCTCTCTCCTTTCCAGCCCCCATCCCCCTCGGTGCCCCCTTGGCGGCCCCGCCCCCTCGTGGGCCCTGGTGACCGCGGGGAAGCCCTCGTGCCCGGCCTCCTTCTCTTCGACGTCGGGCGGGCGCTCGACGGAGCCGTCGTCCCCGTCTTCACCTCCTCGAGTCGTCCTCTCCGATCTCCGACGATCCTCCCGCCTCGCGTCAGATGGCAGCCTCCCTCTCTGGTGATCGGCAGTCCCCGGAGGTCAAGCCCCCGCTCCCTCCTTCCTCACCCCCCTCCGTCGTGGTGCGGTCGCAGGGTCCCTCGACGCGGCGCCCCCCCTTCCGGACGACCACCACCCTCTCCCTCTTGCGTCCCCTCCCCCATCTTCCCTCTCCCCACTCATGTCGACCGGTCGACACTCTCGTCGGCACCTCCCTACCCCGGCGTACGTTCCGTCCTGAGCTCTCGGCTGCGGGCCCCCGTCCCCTCCCCGGAGGACGAGCCCCGGCTCTCTCCCCCGGGGTCTAGCCTCCTTCCCTCCCCCCGGAGGTCGACCCCCTTGCCCTCTCCTCCTGTCCCCGTCCACGCCTGCCGGATCCCAGCTTCGCCTGCACCCCCCCGCCTGAGCTCTCGGCTCCGGGCCGTCGCCCCCCCCTCCGGGCCCTCCTGCCCAGTCCTCCGCCAGAGGCCTCCGACACCGGGCTCCGCGCTTGGGGGGATGGTAGACCCCCTCCCCTCGGTCCGCGCACGAGCTTTGCTGAGAGCCCATCAACCCACCCTAGCACCTCGTGGCGCGCGCCCCGCCTCGGTTGGCGTTCCCACCCAACAGCCCTCGGGCCGTGTGCCCTTTCCCCAACGGACAGAGCCCCTGACTCGCTTTCCTCGAAATTTTCAAAATTTATTTTTAAAATTTTGATATTTCGTTTACTGTTTTAGCTTTCTCGTAATTTCGGTTTCAGGAATTTCGAATTTTCGAATTCCTACCTTTTCAAATTCCTACCTGGTCAAGTAGGGTCTGTTTTGTGTGCCCGGCCCTAGATCCTCTTGTAAGGCTCTTTCAGAGCCACCCTTTATTTCAATGAATTGCTTTTTGCTTTTAAAATATATATATATATATATATATATATATATATATAGGAAAATATATATATATATATATATATATATATATATATATATATATATATATATAAAATATATTAACATATCTTTCTTTATACATATCTATTTTCCTATATATATATATATATATATATATATATATATATATATATATATATATATAATATGTATAAAGAAAGATATGTTAGTAATAATAAAAAAAGATTTGGGATTACTAATACTGTTCCCATTCAGGAACAGTATATATATAAACCCGAAGCAAAGAGAAGCCCTTATATATATAGCAAACTGACCCCCCAAGCCTTCTATAAACGCAAGAGAGAGGAAGATAATTCATCGAGATCCCTAACCTTAAGCAGACCCCACCTCGCCACCAGCCCACCTGTGCACCCCCTGGCCCCACAGTGCCACCTACGACGCCGCAGAGACGCCGGACGGCCAGCCGCACGCACGTGAACAGTGCCAGCAGCAGCAACAGCAATCGGCCAGGTACCCTCCTTCGAGGTTCCTTTTCTTTCTGTATACTCCACGAAATTTGATTCCGTAAATTCCTACGAAGAGTTGATATAACCCTCTAGCAATCCTAATAAATATATTTGTCGTAACTAAACACCTAGTCCCGAAAATCGATAAAAACTTCATCAAAAAAATCTTTTCGAATCAGGACATAAAATAATCCAACCCTCCCACTTAGAAGCCAGAATTAGGACATAAGGTTTAGAATTTTCAAAATCTAATTTAGAAAAGTCTTAGACAACATATACGAGAATAAAACCCATCTTGTAGATCATGATTTCATTCAGTATGTACGAAGTTATTTGATTGTGAAAATCGCGAAAAACCTGTTTACAAAAAAAAAACAAACTTTGGAAAATTCTCCGATATGACGTGCGTCCCGCCAAACCGTGCGACGTGGTCGCAAACTAAAAGCATCGAAAGGTGCATATCGACTTCGCGGACGTGTGGGTTTTGACGGAACTCGATTTCGTTGCGTATGCGGATGCGTATCCGTCGAAATTCACCTTATCAGCCTCTTTGCAAATTAGTCAATTACTTTGTGCACGTTCGTCAACTCGAAATAAAACTTGCACCAGCAGGACCGTATCATGTTTTGGTCCTGTATGCCAAGTTTAGTCCGATTCTGAGACAGTTGACTGGATTGCCGTTTTGCGGGCCCCACGATCCGATCCAACAGGTAAATTTGTACACGGCCCACCAGAGTCTAACTTGGGACGTACGATGGGTTCATATCGTCAAACCGGACCCGTAGACATATAATTTGAGGACTTTAGAGATCAAAGACTCTGGCACGTTTTTGATGCAAAGCGGGTCCAACGGCGGATATCGTTTTGACCCAAAATTATCATTTTGCCCCTGTGTCCAGAATTGGACTTATGGGTAGCTTATCCTAGCTATTTTTTTATTCCGAAAATGTTGATAATGTCTGTTTCAGCATCCGGGTACAGTTGCAGGAGGTCAATTTTTGTGGGCATTTGATCTGACAGGTTATCTAGACGTGGTTGATTCTACACCAGACAAGTGCACCTTGCGAAACTTTACAGTATTTACATACTTTTCTATATCATGTCATTCTTTCTTACTTGGTTACATATTTCTCTCATGCTTCATGACATGGTTATTTTATAGTTTTACGTGCACATAGATTGTTACTTATTTTCTATGTTATTTTTTATCTTTCTTATCTTGTTCATGTCTAATGATAATACTGCTATGCCTGTGTCATGTTTCCCTGACCTGTTCAACCCGTACTTGACTTGGACATGACTAGATAGACTTGACTTTCTAGTACCTTAGGAGAGAATATTTTATTAGCCTTGGCTATATCTCTATTGTTAGTGCCTCCCCGGGCTACGATAGAACACCTGTTATAGGAATGTTAGTACCTCCCTGGGCTGCTGTTTTATCGCATGCACCTATAGCCATGATTAATATTATATTCTCATGACATGTCACCATCCATAGAGTTCTTTTATGTGTTATTCTTTCCTCTACTGGTTATTTCTATTTTCTTGCATATTATTTACTGTACAGTAGGCATGTCTATTATGTGTCTTGCTAGTCCTCCGAGGACCTGGTGATCTCTCCAGGCTTAAACAGAGGGAGGTTTACGGTTCTGGAGTCGAGACTGGAGTTATACCATCGCAGAAGGACGAGATACAGATCGAGGACTTCTCTTGATCTATGACATTCTTTCTTTTAGACTTGCTACTCTATTTTCTTTCATTTCAGTGGACATGTAGCTGATTGCTTCATTTTCTTTTACTGTGGTTTCGGGATGTCTTGTCCGCACAGTTATTATTTATATTTTCTGTTGGACAGATCTTTTTATTAGTTTTAGTTTATTAGACTTGATATTATGTGTCTTATTATTCTATGTGGATGAGATTAGCTGTGACCTGTGACTATGTTATTATTCTGGATTATCATGATTTACAGATTAAATATTTCGCTAATGGGCTTATTATGAGATTTGGCCCATTGGTGAAGTGTTACTGGCATATATCGTATCCTGGTCCTATATATATTTTGGGACTGGAGCGTTACACTTGATATCCCCTACACTGGGTGCGTGTCGTGACACTCTCTAACATCTTCTGGTAGTAGGGTCAATCTTTCTATCTCAAGTTTGTGTTCCTTGAGTATCTTCTTAGAAGTCTTGTATTTGTCTAGCAATTTTCTATGGTCTTCTAGGAGGTCATAAAAGGCATCACCTAGCTCATCAAAAGTAAAGTCTTCATATAGAGGGTTAGTAGTTACATGATCGAACGCCATTAGGCAAACATTTACAGCGTCTTGAGAATTATCATCTTCCGAGTCGCTAGCTTCACTTTCGTGCTATATACTCAAATTTGCATACTTTCTGGACGTTGATTTCTTCGTGTAACTCTCGTCATATTTGTTACCCTTCCTGGTCGATGATGCTGACGGACAGTCTTTCTTGATGTGTCCTTTCTTTTTGGATGTGTCCTTTCTTTTTGCATCTGTAGCATATTTGCTCTTCGTCGTCATTGTTGTTGTTACTGTTGTTCTTGTTTCGACGATTGAACTTCAGAAACTTTCTGAAATTTCTTACCATGAGAGCTTACTCTTCTTCATCTGAGTCACCGTCTTCAGACTCCTCTTCAACTATTATTTTTTGTTATGCCTTGAAAGCAATTAATTTCTCCTTGGGTGCCGATTCTTGAAAATCTTGCAGGTCTAGCTCGTGAGTCATCTGCTTCCCCATGACTATTTCAAGTGACATTGTTGTGAGGTCGTTCCCTTCAGCGATTGTTGTAGCCTTGGGGTTCCAGTTCTTTGCGAGACCCCTCAGTAGTTTGCGAATCTTCTTGTGCTTGATGTACTCTTTGCCGAGGAAAGACAATAGATTTAAGATGTCAAGGAAATGGGTGAACATCTGAGTAGTCGTTTCATTTGGCTTCATTTTGAATGTCTCGTATTCCTGAGTTAATCTACTGATCTTTGATTCTTTGACCTGAGTCGTGCCTTCATGAGTCACCTCTAGAAGCTTCCATACTTCATGTGATGTTGTGCAAGTGGACATCCTGTTAAATTTAATCATATTTACTGCATAAAATAGCACGTTAGTAGCATGAGCATTAAGACTAGCATGTTTCTTTTCATTATCAGTGTACTTGTCGTGTGGTTTATCAACAAGTGCACCATCAACAACTATACGTGTTGGCTTTTTGTAGCCATCAATAACGATTGACCAAAGGTCAAAATTAAATAACTTCAAATAGAAGCTCATTCGTGTTTTCCAGTAAGTGTAGTCGATTCCATCAAACAGTGGAGGTCTGTTGGTGGATTGTCCTTCACATGCATTAGCCATGTGATAGTGTCTCTAAAGAGTATATGTAATTAAATGACAGAAACGATTAACTAGTAAATATATACTTGTCAATTAACCCGCTCTTATACCAATTGTAGGACTAATATGTTAAGCAATATATACTCTAAAGGGAGGTGAATAGAGTGTGAATCAGAATATTACTAATTAAAACAAAAATACTAATATATCACTATTGTGTCGCAATGGCTATGTCACAGTTATATAAAAGCAGTAAATAAAAGAGACAGACAGCAAACACAAACACAACAATATATTCTGGCCTCCCTCTTGTGAGGACTATTCCATGCCGGAGGACTCTTGCTCTGAGTTAAAATCCACTATTGGAAACACAAGCTTTAAACAAACGCTTGCAGCTCTTTACAACACCGAGCTTAGATCCAAAGTGCTCGACCGACTTCAATTGTGAAGTGTGAACTTCTTGATCAAGCCTCTGTTTATAACTCTCTAAAACTTCTAGACCGTACTGTACTTGCAAGTAGACTAGAGGTTGTAAAATAGGTTTAGGATTTAAAAATGAAAGCTTTGAATAGCTAAGAAGGTTGAGAGAAGTGAAGATAGAAAGTTAATGAGTAATTTAGAATAAAAAACTCTTTTTTATTTATAGGATTGCTGAAAATCAAGTTACAGCCAAATTCGGATGCCAAACGTTCAAAAATTTGATCGTTGCAATCGAGTCTGCAGGAAGAACTGGTTTATCGGTTTTACCACTTCAGGTACTCAAGTTCGGGCCGAACTCTGTCCGAACTCTGGTAGTCTGAATTAGGTCAGTATCCAGGTTCTAAAACTGGTTTTGGGCTTTTTGAGCTATTTTTCAAATATGGGTTTTTTAGGTTTAAAAACAAGTCGATTTGTAAAAATTGGGAGTTTGAACATTTTTTGGTTAAATCTATTTGTCAGTACGATACGGTTTACATTTTTTTTAGACTCAATAAAATAGTGTAAAAATATATTTGTGAATAAAAATAAATACAGACGCGACGACTGAGCAAATCTGGAATGGTAGAAGTACTGGTTGTCGTAGTCCGTCACTAACAAAATCTGTCGAATCAGCGATGTCGGAGAACGTCGCTAAATCGGGCAGATACGTCGCTAAATCGTATTGGCGACATAATCAGCGACGTTTTGACGTAGTCGCGATTTACCTAGTCGCTAAACACCAAAACGTCGCAATATGTCGCTATTGCGACGACAGTTAGCGACGAAAACGCGTCGCTAATATAGTGACTACTAGCGACGTACAGCAACTGCCTTTACCGACGTCACCTAGCGACGTTGTTGCGACGCCCATTACAACCATGCTGACCTGGCATATCAGGACATTAGCGACGTTCTGCGACGACGGCACATCGCTATATTACCGACACATAGCGACGTATTGGCGACGTTTTGGTGCTAAATGGTAGTTTTGCCAGACAGCACGGTAGCGACGTTTAGCGACGATCAGCGACGTGATGACACATATTTAGCGACATTCCGATACTTATTTAGCGACATTTCTTTTCGTCGTTGGACGTCGCTAAACGTCGCTGAACATCGCTAAATTTGGGAAAAAATTAAAAAATACAGCATTTGCAGCAGCATCTATAGCAGTATTTACTGGCCAATACAAGCCCTGGAGCAACCCTCCATAGAACTCCCTGGGTTCGTCGACCCCTTCGGTGGAACACTCAACACCGGCTGATCAGGAGGAGCATCACGAACACAAAGTATCAAACAATAAGAAATACATATGAAACACAACCACGAACACATATAAAATACAATCACATCACTCAACACAGATATATAAAAAGTTTCAACAATAGTATCACACAATGTGAAACACAATCACGAACACAAAGTATTCAAAAATATAATACAATAACAATGTATGTAGAAACAAATAAAAGATCCAACAATGGGCCATCACACAACAATATGTCGACTACGGCTGATCAAAAGGAGCATCACCGCTCCTGGAAAGAAGATAAGCATACTGTTCCGGTGTAATAACCACCGACGACGATGAAGGAGGAGGCAGTGTAATTGCTGTAGAAGGAGCCAGTGTAACCGCTGGATAAGGAGGTAGTGTAACCACTAAAGATGGGTGCGTCTGCCTCTCCTCTAGGGCTAGCAGTCTGGCGCTGCATTGCTCCATGCAAGCCGCTATCCTAGTAACGGTGTCGTGAATGGACTCCTGCGTCCCCTGTACGTCTCTCACGGTGCGCTTGAGCTCGTCAAAGCGTGCGATGACCGACACAGCGTCCCCTTGTGCCTAAGACCCTGGCTGCTCAGAAATCCTCCTCAGTATATCGTCGCACAGCTCAGCAATCTGGCGGGCAATGGTATCCTCGACTCGGGCTGACTCAGCCTGTGAGGTCTATGAATACGCACTGGCAGAGGGAGCCCTGGATGCCTGCGTCGCAACAAATGTGCCGTAAAATCCCGTACCGTAGTACGTACTCCTATGAAGACCACCAACGACGGTCTTCCAGAGCTCGTCCTCCGACTGAGGCGGAGAGGGCTGCGATGTACCAACCCCTCCCTCTGCAGGTGCCCTAGCACTCGCACACTCACGTAGCCTAATAAACTCATCCTACAAAATTGTGCATCTCTATAAATTAGTACTTACCTAAATTAGCCTAATAAACGTCTAAAGTATTTAATTATTGTTAACTATATGGTTATCTGTATATTCTTTAAGTTATGTTAAAATTAACGAAATCTAAATTAGTACTTACATAGCTCTGAGTAGCCCGCTCGTCGATGATCTTCTCGTCCTTCCGATAGGTGGCCAGGAAGACGGTCACCATGTTTGCGTCCTAACCCCTCTGTACCTTCGTGTTTGTTATATTTTATTTTTTATTAAAATAGAAAATTTTTCTTTCCTACTATTAATAAAATCTTATATATTGCAATAAATTATATACTAGATGACGAAAATGCTCCGTCATAGGAATCGATCCACCATACCACTCGCCGCCCTCGTCCTAGCCGCCTTCGTCTTTTCCGACCGCTCTCTATACCGGGGATCCTCAAATCGAGCCCTCATCGCGGTCCACTGGTCAGGCTTGACCAACCAGCAATCGGCTTTTCAGAGCGCTTACGAGCTTTCTGATCGTCAATTACATCACGGATCAGCTTGGCGGCGATGGCTGGAAACTGCCTCTCAATCTGCTCAGCCCGGTGTGGTGGATAAAAATAGGTCCTCTACAAGAAATTTTAGGTCCTGGATACACCTACAAAGTCTATCTTTGTCCTCCTTGTCCAATGAGAAAATGGCCTTGGGCTGCTTATACTTCCCACTGTCTTCCTTTATCAAATGCAACTCTGGACGTCTGCATATTTCTTTTAATTCCAACCTGGCCTTGGGATTGTCTTTCGTCTTCCCCTTTACATCTATCATAGTATTTATTATATTGCTAAAGACATTCTTCTCGATATGCATGACATCCAGGTTATGTCTGAGCAGATGGTCACTCCAATATGGCAGGTCCCAGAATATACTCCTCTTCGTCCAGTTGTGAGCGCGGCCAAATCCATCACACTTGTACACCGCTGTAGGCTCTTCAATAGCACTTGACAATTCATTAACTTCCTCCCATATCGTGTCCCCGGACCACCGTGGCGGTGGACTGAACTTCTCTACCACGCCAGCACGAAAAGCGTTCCTGTTCCTCCGGTACGGATGATCCTTTGGCAGGAACTATCGATGACAATTGAAGAAGTACGGTTTTCCTCCGTGTTTCAAACGAAAAGCCTTAGTGCGATCCATACAATACGGACATGCGAGACGACTATGGTGCTCCAACCCGATAACATTCCATAGGCCGGGAAATCATTGATGGTCCACATTAGTGTGGCCCTCATCTGAAAGTTCTGCTTTCTAAAAATATCATATGTGGTTGCACCTACTTTCCATAACTGATTCAGCTCATCTACCAAGGGCTGTAAGTACACATCGATGTTCCTCTTCGGGTTCTTCGGACCTGGAATAATAACAGTTAGGAACATATAAGGAGTCTTCATACACATCCAAGACGAAAAGTTGTACGGAGTAACAATCACAGGCCAACAAGAATATTGTAAGCCTGAAAGTCCAAATGGGGTAAAACCGTCGGAGGAAAGCCCCAATCTGACATTACGCGGCTCCGAAGCAAAATTGTGATACACTCGATCAAAGTGCTTCCATGCTTCCCCGTCGAATGGATGATCCAGTATTCCATCTATTTGTTCCCGCTTGTGCCAACTCATATTATCAGCTGTCTCCTTTGCCATAAACAACCTCTACAACCGCGGTGTCAAAGGCAAATAGTGTATCGAATATGTGGCAAGCGTACACCAGAAGTCCTTGTTGTAATAGTTGCCTTAAAGCAATCGACACCACAAAATCTGCAGGCATCTTCATCCTTGTCATCCTTATAGTATAACATGCATCCGTTGCGACATACATCAATTTTTTCATACCCCATCCAGAGCGATCTCACTATTCTCTTGGATCGGTAGAAGTCTTTAGGTAACTTGGCACCCTCCGGCAATATATCTTTAATTAACTACAGGATTCGGTTGTAGCATTTTTGAGACATATTGAAATCTGATTTTATGCTCAGCAGTCTTGTAATCACCTCCAACGGTGAATGGTCATCACAACCAGGATATAAGGGAGTCCTTGCATTCTCCAACAACTCCATGAACTTTGCAGCATCGGCATTCGGGGCCTCCTCAGCTGCATATTGATTGTTTGGATCGAAAGTAGGCCCCGCAGCATCGAAAACCATGTTCGTCCAATCTTGGTCGTAATCAGCATGCTCGTGGACATCTACATAAGGATCCACATAAGGCTCCGGCTCGGATGCTAAAGGCACGTTCTCCGTATGCGGTCCACTGATAATAATTTGGCATAAAATCCCTCGAATACAAATGATATGTCACATCCACTTTCGAATGATATTTCAAGTTGCGATATCTCACACATGGACACTTAATTTTTGTACGATCCATGTACTGAGGGAACGCCTTGGCAAACTGCAGGAACTGTTGCACACCCTGTATAAATTCATCCCGCACACCGCACATGTCATCAGGATGACAATTGTACATCCACAAACGGTTCCGCAGATAGTAATTCATATCCATTTTAAGATAATTCTGCAAAGATTGACACTCAATGTATAATTCATATATGTTTTGTAATTCCAGAAAAGAAACAAGTGTGAGAACGGATGGCTCATAACACATTTTCGAAAGCAGGTAAAGTTGTGATTTGGAAAAAGAACTCTTGTAAACTCTTTGTTCACAAAGCAAGCTATAATTAAAGAATACAGAACAAGTATCGAGTTCGTAACTCAAGTATAGAGCTTATAAGAGTTATAAACTCGATACTTGTTCTGTATTCATTATATCTTGCTTTGTGAACAAAGAGCTTACAAGAGTAGAACATCCAAAACACAACATTATGAAATATTATGTTGTAGAACGATGTGTAGTTGGACAACCAACCCAATATGAGTTGAAGAACTTAAAATAAAGTGAGCTTATAAAAAGATAATAAGAGTCCCTTACAAATTTATCCTTTTAAGAAACAAAGGATATGCATAGCTGCGTCTAAATGAGCACTATGGAACCTGCATAAATTGTCTTAGAGTATTACGACATATTGAATGCCAGGTCGTGTAACTGTGAGATAAAGAAGAACTCGAAGGACACTGGTACATAACACTTGATGGACACATTTGTATGCATACATACACACACTATTTTGGAACTTGTTCACACACTCACCTGTGACACTCTTGCATACACTGCCTGCCACACACACAACTCACACACTCACCATTGACACTGCCTTGGACACTCTCACATTCATATTTCCTGATTGTATGCAATTGTTCTAATGTTGACACACACTTACATTTACATTACACCTACTCAATTTGGTCCAGTCACATTTATGTTTAAGTGTTTGTTCTGTATTGATATACAGTCCATTCTTGGACATGGTTCAGAACTTTTTCATCTTATTTTGTTGTGCAGACCACTCTATGTCTATTTTCTCCCCCCTTTCACTTGGATGTCCTACATTTGGATGTTCAAGCCCATGTTCAATTTTGTGCACCACTTCATTCCCATATGGCAGCCTCTTTTTTACATGTTTAGCTTATATTGCAATTAGATTCAGATTTCTAAACCTGGGTTCAGTCTTAAGCATTAGTAGGTTGTGAGTAGATGGTCTTTAGTAGCATAACATATGGAGGAGAGGTTCTCTAGATGGCAATTCCTGACATGCGCTGTAAGCAACTAACCATCTTAGTTATACCCCTCACTAACATGTCTTGGTCCTATAGAGAATCTAATGTCTTGCTCTTCCCAACCTTAATGTTTAGCTTACTGTGTCAAGACCTGTGTTTGATGTTAGGCCCTTTAGAACATGCCTAGTCCATACTTTTGTATATTGCATGACTACTGCATACATGACAACCCCATTTCATTGGCTGCCCACATGTCTAAATCATTGAACCATGTTCAAACCATTTAGTTCAGTCTTGAACATCCATGTATAAATCCCTGTCCTAGTTGCATTTAAATTGTTCAGTGGTATATAAGTGAGGACATGAATGATACTATATAGGTATGTATATATATGATGTATGTTAGATTGATATAGAGATAGATTAATGGATATTAGGGTGGGTAGGTAAGACTAAACCATAGTTAAATTACCTAACCTAATAAATAATACTTAATAATTACCTAAAGTAATTAATAGCTAATTGTCCTGTGTCATTGTGTGTCTTGTGTCCTGTGTCCTGTGTCAGTGTGTGTTTGTGATAGTGTGTGTCATGTCAGTATGTGTGTGTCGTGTCAGTGTCCTGTGTCAGTATGTGTGTGTCGGTGTCTATACTACAAGAGTGGGGGTTAGGGTTTACCGAGACCGAAGGGGTTGATCAGGAGGGGGGTCGCCGGAGGGGAGGAGAACCAGAGGCGAAGGCAGAGGCGGAGGGGAGGGGAAGGAGCGCCTGCGGTGGGGGCTATAGGCGGAGGGGGGCTGGAGGTCGAGGAGGGAGAGGGGGGTCGCCGGAGGGGAGGAGAACCAGAGGCGAAGGCAGAGGCGGAGGGGAGGGGAAGGAGCGCCTGCAGTGGGGGCTGTAGGTGGAGGGGGGGCTGGAGGTCAGGGAGGGAGAGGGGGTTCAAAAATTTAGGGCTCGATTGAGTGGAGGGAAAAGAAAACCCGATGACCTATATTAAAAACTTAGCGACGACAAATAGAAACGTCGCTAAACGTCGCCATTTATTTAATATACAGCAATATATTAATGTTGGAATCACTAAACGTCGCTAATGTAAAAAAATATAGCAACGTTTACCAACTATTCTGCGACGTTATCTTTTATGAAATTAAAGCTGGTCGGTAGATGTCGCTGGATGTCGCAAATAGTATCGTATTGCGACGTCTTTTAAAGACGTCGCTAATATGCAAAATATTGGCGACGTCATCCTTCAGCGTCACTAATTTCATCGCTGATTTGACTTATTTTGGTAGTGCGTTGTGAGTAGCCCATATATCGAGTCCGAGTTTAGACGATTATCAAAATCGGTTTGACCATGACCAATGGGCCAACAACTTAAAGGAGGAAAATCCATTGGATGCAAATGGACCTTCAAGAAAAAGATAAATGACGATAGAACTGTTGATAAGTTCAAGGCTAGGCTAGTAGCTGAAGGATTTTAATACATATGCTCCAGTTATGTGGATGACAACTATCATGATGCGAATTTCTCTTGTTGTAATTCATAAGTTGGTGATTCATTAGATAGATGTTAAAATAACATTCCTCAATGAAGATCTGATTGTAAGAGATTTACTTGAAGCAACCAAAAGGTTTTGTCATCAAGGGTCTTGAAGACAAGGTATGCAAACTGGTGAAATCTCTATACGGTTTAAAAAAAGGGCTCCCAAGATATGGCATAAGAAATTTGATAAAGTTGTTAGATCAAATGAATGCAGGTTCAGCGAAACTGATAAATGTAAATACACAAAGTTCATTGATGGCAAAGAAATTATTTTATGTCTCTGTGGACGGCATGAAAATCCTAGGTGTGGACCTAGAATGTGTCACAAAAACAAAAATAAACATTCTCTCATCCTACTTTAGTGTGAAGGACATTGGAGATATTCATGTTATCTTGGGGATAAAGATCATTCAGACGAAAGATGGTCTTGCATTATCACAAGCTCATTATGTATAGAAGATGCTAACACGCTATGGATATCAGGATCTAACAGGAACCGATACTTCTTATAGGTTAATCTGAACCCAAATCTAGAAGAAAGTGTCAGGCAGTTGGAGTATTCAAGCGTCAATGGAAGTTTAATGTATGCAACGAGCGCCACCAGACCATATATTGATTTTGTCGTAGGGATGTTGAGTTAGTTACCTAACACGAGCAATCTAGGTGTTGAACACTGAAAAGCTATGAAGAGAGTTATGAGATAGCGCAAGAGGACTCATAAGTTTGTATTGCACTACAATAGTTACCTAGCTGCATTGGAAGGCTTCAGTGATGCTAGTTGGTGCTCAGAAGAAGAAAGCAAAAGTTCACATGAGAATATGTATTCTCCATGGGTGGGGCTACAATATCGTGGAAGTCAAATAAGCAGATTTTGCTCTCTTACTCATCTACGGAGTTTGAGTTTTATGCTTTAGAGGCTGCAGCGGACGAAGCAAAATGATTTTAGAAGCTCATGTATGATCTTCCTCTGGTTGGCGCACATTTTTTAGCTATACCGATCTACTACGACAATCACGCGACTATAGTGGTGGCATTATATCACGACCCGCTCCCGAATAATTGGATACAAGTCAGACACGCCCAGCCTACGTTGTATACTCAACGTAGTAAGTTGTACTAAGTATCTAAACAATTTTACAAGATATGATAAAATCCACATCACAACATCTAATACGTTCCCAGAGTTCATCAAAATACAATGTTCAAAAGTAAAGGCTATATACAAAATAAAATGAGATCTAAATGTCTGCAGCAGCTCCTAGGTCCTGAGTCATAGTATCGTCCTACTTAATTAAGGTCTCGGGCTCATATCCATAGAAGGTAGAACATATAGCCTCAAACTCACCTCTAACATATCCAGTCCGAAGCGGAGCAAAGTATAATCAATAATAATAAAACAAGTACATTATGTGAAAAAGTAAAGAAAGAGTGAAACAGATAAACATGAATTATAAATGCATAATCTAACAGACTGAAACATGTAATCATAGATCATGACATGTGCATTTGAAATATATACTAAAATATGTGACCGGCTGGGTAAAGATCATGAATAAGAACAAGTAATGCTACGACTTCATCTCACGTGCACAGGTATAAGATTAAGCTATCAACATGAATCCTAAGTTGGGCATTGGTCACATATCTGTAGTATTTTCCCTCCCCCAGATAAAAGTAAAAGATCATGAACCAGAATAATAGACCAAGTCATGTAACAATATGTCCAATATGAAAAGATCATGGCATGAAGTAAATGAGTCAAAATCATAGAAGTACTTGCCTTGTCCTGGAAGATCAAGAATAGGAAAGTAATTTTCCACCTAGAATAGGGTTAAGAATTGGTTAGTTTCTATAACAATCTATCCAATATCGCTGACTAACAACTAATTTAACTATTAATATATATACACTAGCTAGCTAACATATATATTAGCTAACAATATCTTAGATAATATGTATCCTAACCTTAATCAAAATAATTACTAGTAAAATTCCCTAAACTATACTTTAGCAAAAAATCATTTATCAAAGAATACTAGAAAATATTTGCTAGCTAAAACTCTACATTTAGGAAATATAGATATTAAGATATTAGCAATCTATAGCAACCTATATAGATTTTGGCAATACATTATTAAAGTAAATTTTTATATTTACTATCTAAAAATATTCCTAAAGAATTATAAATTATGGCAAAATAGTTTTGGTTAAGTACTAGCAAATATTAGAGTAAAACATTTATTAATATAATAGCAATATCATAGTATCACTAAGACTAACCAACATTTATTAAGAAAAATATCTATATCTTAGGATGCTACGTCTTACTTAATTTAGAAATAACCTCTTTGAAAAATTACATTAAAACATTATTTGGTAGATACTACTTTCAGGGAAACATATATTATAATAATATTATATAATATATTTACAAAGTATTACTACTTAACATAACAATATGAAATACCTAATCATGCATATACTATTATTTATTTATACTAATAATATTATACCCATACAAACATAATAATATATATACATTAACCAATCCTGGGCTTTAAGCCCAGTCCACAACAGAATTATAATTAAACCAGCTATTACTGGGTTTTAGCCCATAGATCAATAATTTAAGAATCTGATTAATAAACCTAATGGGCTGAGCCCATGACCTATATGCATAATCCTAATAATTACTTAAACGGGCTGGAAACCCACAGTCCATAGGTTTTTAATATAACCATTTCCTTACAGTAATTAAGTCAGACAACTGGGCTTGAAGCCCAAGCCCAGCACAATTAATTAAAACGACAAGAAAAATCAAAACAAACCAATTTAATGCTACTGGGCTTGAAGCCCAAGCCCAACCCATTGATATTAGGGTTTAAACCTTGGTTCTCTCTCAGGAAAGAGAAAACCAAGTAGCCGCACAAAATCGATAGAGAAAAATTAGGAAGAAGAGAAGGAAGAAAGAAGGTCGAGCAGGAGGGAGACCGAGACTCACCATGCCGCTCCGGGAGGCACGGCATGGCTTGGTCAGAGATGGAGAACCGATGTTGTGGTGATGGTGGTGCTCAAAGGACGGAACGACGAGATCGAGGGACTCGGCACGGTGGCTCTCGAGGTCAGGCAACTCCTCAACAGTGGACTCACGATGGATCGGCGGTCAGGGCCCACAGATCTGGGCGCGAGGACTCTCAGTCGGTCATGGCGACAAAGATCGGATAAAGCAGCTCCGATTAAGGCAGATATGCATTGATCAAGCCGGAGTACTCCAGATCTGCCCGAAGATGGTTGGGTGGCAACGATCTTAGCGGTCGTCGAGGTCGGTGTGACCAGCGGTGGTCTCAACGAGTGGTAAGTTCATGCTCGGGTGGAGTTCATTAAAGTTTGGGGTGGTCGGAGGAGACGGGGAGTTGGGAGAAACAAGCTGGTGGTGGCGGCGGCTGTGTGATGGAGGCGTAGCTATGATGGGCATGAGTTGTGGTGGCATTCGGGAGGCGGGGTCGAAGTTGGGGACAGAGTGGTGGCGATCTGGACGGTTGGGGTGGCGCTAGTTTGGCGAAGGGAGGTAGAGGACGAATGACCGGATCTGTTTATGGCAAGGCAACCAGATCTGGTCGCCTGAGATATACGGTGGTTAAGTGGTGGTGGTGATGGTAATAGTAGTGGTGGTATCCTGGTGGCGAATAGGGTGACTCTAGGCGGTGGTCGGTGGCAGAGTTATGGTGATGGAGGCGGTTATGGTGTTGGTCTGGGTTGGTAGTGAAGCAGGGCATCGGGATCTGGTGGAGGTGGCAGTGTTGTTGTGTAAACTGGGGTATCGACGAAACTAGTGAAGAGAGGAGCAGGTGGTGGAGACTTGGGGTTCTGGTAGTCGGTTGTCGGAGCACGACGGAGGGGATGACCTGAGTATGGCTCGGCCAGAGCTGAACAGGGTCTGTGGGTGGTGTTGCAGCGGTGGTGATCTACGTGCTGCGTTGTAGCGGCAGCAGAGGCAGTGCTTATCGAAGTACAACCGACGAACAGCAGACAGCGACGGTCGGAACAGATCTGATGGAGAGAGAGTCGCAGGAGAGAGAAGAGAAAATAAAATACTTTATGTATAAAATATTTGTGAGTCCTCCATATTAAAATATTAGAATGGAGTACTCTCCAAGACTAAGTGGCACTATTATAATATGTAATAGATTTAGGGCACTAGTGAAACCCACTAACAGATCTAACTAACTAACAACTAATCACTAACTAACCTCATAGTTAGTAACTAATCAGTAATTTAGAACTAACTAACCAATTAGCTATCTAATTATTTACTCTCTAACCCAACACTCATAGGCCCACAATCCAAGTCCAAAGCTTGGTAGGCTCATAATTAATAAAATACTTCTAAAATGAAATTAACTAATTAAATAATAAAAATGAGAATTAGAAATAAATAAATCTGAAAATGATTTTATAAATTCAAAAATAATGACATTGACTTAAAAATGGAATTTCAAATTTAAGCAAAGAATTTTATAACTCAAAATTTTCAAAAGTAGAAATTCAAAATCTAGGTAGTTACAAATCTACCCACCATAGAAAAATTTTGTCCTCAAAATTTCAAATGGTATGATAAACATGATTAAGAATAACCAAATATGAAAAATTAAAAATTATTTAAAATTACTTAATCATGGAATTAAAATTTAGGTACGACTAGTAGGATTAAGATGATCTCGGAGTGATCATATGATCAAAATCAAAATTTAGACAAAGTAAAAAAAGTACAAAAATGATATAGTCATGATTAAATTCTAAATATGATCAAAAATAAAATTGTGACCTAAGTCTAATAAGAAATCGTTTAGGCATAACTATCACGACTATGACTAAAATTCAAATCATTTAAACACGATTAGTAAAAATATGGTCAAAATTATTTTGGCTTGATATAATCACAACTATAAAGGTCATAAACGCTAAAATACGATAATTATAGAAATGATACGACTAAGAATAAAACAAATTTTTTTTTGAATTTTTAGCTTTACCAGAAATCAAATTTGAACATGAGCGAAAATCAAGTTCTATAATTGAATTGAAGCATGATTAAATCGTTTTAGGCACGATTTGATCAAAAATATTTCATGAGTAAAAATTGAAGTTATATGCATGATCAAAATATCAAAATTTAGACATGAACAAAACATAATCAAAATTATTTAGGTATAACCAAAAGTCTAGTCATGACCAAAAGAACCAAAATCAGTTAGGCATGACCAAGTCAAAATCAAAATCATTTAGGCATTATCAAGGATAGAATTGAAATCTAGTTATGATAGAAAATAGTATAAGCATGATTTAAGAGTCGTCTAGATACGATAAAAAATCAAATTTAGGCCCGATCACGATCAAAATATGGTGGAAATATAGTAGTTCCCATGGAAAAGTGAATAATGATCCAATGACGAATAGAAAGAATATTAAGTTACTATCAAAAGGTGATTCAAGATAGAATATGCAGGAAGAAACTTACGAGACAATTATCTTATTAACACTTCATGTTCAACCAATTTTTCCAAACTTGCTAAACTAGCTAAAACTCACAGCACCAAGTAAACATAGAGAACTAAACCAACTACCCCAAGCACTATAACTATTATGTTCTGAAATAAAAGGAATCCATCTGAAATCGACTAAATTTAACTTTCGATCACATGAAGTTTATCTGCTAATACCAATTAAGCCAACCTTCCAAATCTGACTACAATCATAATTGTCGATCAATATCCAGTTAGCAAATTCCTCAAAATTTCTTTTCAATCAATCTATGATCTCGAAAATTTCAAATCCAGAAACCAACCAATCAAATTTAAATCCTTTCCAACAAGATTTCAAAACTCAGTTGTTCGTTTTACCATTACCCGGCTAACCTGCTTAGTGTTGGCATTCCATATTTGCTTACCAATGCTCTTGTCTCCAGTCCCTACTGCTATTTTGATACAACTCTATAATAGCTTTCTATCAATCTTTTTAGCGTTCCTTTTGATCTTTATATCCCTATAGTATCCTGAATTCACTTCCTTTTGTCACGACCCACACCCTGAGGAAGGGCACGAGAACGTGGGTACGTCCAGCCTATACCACAGTGTCGGCGGTAGAATATTGTATAGGTCATCTATAACATCTAACATCTAACAACAAGATATATAAACATGTCATCTCTGCACGGAGGTATAATATAACATCTCAACTCTAAATCTCAATCACAAGTCTAGGGAAGATAGAGCACGATATGGAATCAGATAAAAGAAAGAAACAGAATATAAATAGAGTTATCACACCACACAAAATAGATGTTCAACACAAATAAATACAAGTCCTTAATATAATTAAGTCTCAACTAATCAATCGGAACAATCCGATACAAACATAAAGCTATAAATACTAGACTAAACTAGGCACCCTCTACTGAGCTAGATGCTCCTCAGGCTCCTGAATGTCACCCTCATATGCCCTATAGAAGGTAGGGCGGTCACCATCATCATCTGTAATATTTTTAACAGGTCCAGTCAGGATGGTAGCGAGCACAATACATCTCACGCAGTTCGTATCATGTTAGGAAATATAAAGCATACAAAAGAGTAAGATACATGGACTGTAAAGAAATATATATATGAAAATGAGAGAGATTTGATAACTGGAAATATCTATATACATGATAAGTAAGAACTGTAAGTAACCTGTGATTTAGAGCATGAGATGTTATATAAACAGGTTATGACAATGCAAGGGTAACTCCATCATATGTGAGTGCACAATAGACATATACATGATTTTATAAGATTTTACAAGATTTCACAAGATGGGATTTTGATCACATAACCATTTTCTACTCACCCTCCCCAATCAATACACAAGGATCCAATCAAGTTACGTTACTTTGTACAAGATATTTTTATCATGTTTACTCACATGATCATGAGAGTACTAGATTGCACAAGAGTATACTTGAATAGCGAAGTACATGAAATACAAGATGTTCGTGAAAAGCACATGACAACTATATCTGATGCACCCCGAGGGAAATAACATCGCATGACAAGATCCATATAGTACCAATCCGTGATAATAACATGACAGCATCATGTAAAGTAATCTAGAGCAAGAATATAAATCCTAACAAGTATGAAATGATCAGAGAATGTACTCGCCTGTCACCCTGTACGACTGATATGAAAACAGATGTCTGAACTGGAGTCTCAAAATCTTAGTTAAAGCAATTTACAGGTTATGACGTATTCAGAAATAAGGTAATTGAAGTGTATGATGCAATCTATATAATTTCTAAGTCAATCTAGATCAAAGTCAACTCTAAGTCAAACCTGGTCAACTGGCTAGGTCAAACTAGGTCAACAAGTTCAGATTGGTCAACTAGGAGTCCAACTTGGTCATACTAACCCATACCAAGCCAAACTAAGTCACACTAGGTCAATCTAAGTCAAACAAGGTCATGCCATGTCAAATTAGGTCACACAAAGTCAACTAGGTCAAGTCAAGCTAGTCAAAATAGTCAATCTAGTCTAACCAAGTCTAGGTCAACTAGCCAATCTAACACCCAAGTCTAAACAACACAAAGCCTAGCTATAGTCTAATACCATAATCTAACCTATGCATATGTATATCAAGTATACCATGTCTACATATAATCTACACTAGCTAGGTATAGGGCATATAGCCTAAACAAAAGCATACACTATATAGGCCTATATTATAGAGGCTAATATATACATAGCCTCTACTATATAGACTAACCTATATACATATATAGATACATAAATATAATTATCAATTTAAAATATATAAATACATACTAGCATACATTACTACATACATGCTTGTATCATTCATATATATATATTGATACATGTATGCATACATTAATATATACATATATGCCTTCATATATGCATACATTGCATACATATATTCAGTTTTGTCATATCATGCATATTTAATATATACATTCATACAACCTTAGTCTTTAAAATCAAACCAACATCTTCATTACAATGTATATATAGATATAGGAAGAGGGAAAGGGATAAACAAGGAGTGTGGGTGCATGATCTCAGTTTCCATCAAGCATTTACAGTTTCATATGTTGGTAAGTTAACACTCTCCCATGAAAACTCAGTTTTATACGTGCCATTCAATCTCAGTTAGCAAGTTCAAAACCCAATTCAGTTTTCAAATGAACCCAATTTCCATACTCAGTTCAGTTTTCTGTTCTTTCAAAACAAATTCCCTTTTTCTCAGGTTTTATGAATGCAAATAATCCCAGGTTTTATAAACATAGGTAAATCTCAGTTTTCGAAATATCCCTTTTCATTTTCGAACCCAACCCAAAATCAAAATCGAGAATCAAACCAAAATCTATATTCATAGTTATCAAATCAAGGAACCAAGCTCAGTTAACATCAAACCAATTTTGAAATATCCAGCTAAAATAAATTTCAATAAACCCAAGTTCATCTCGAGTATCAGTAAAACTTTACAGTTTTAGGAAATTCAAAAATCCCAAAATGAAACCAAACCCTTTGAAAACCCATAAACAGGTGCACAGTGGTGTTCTCCATATATTTACGTGTCAGGGGGTTAACTTCGTGTCCAAAAAACTGGACATGAACGTCTCCATACGAGAACAAACACACGCAGACACGACTGCTCTACACAGTCTCGTGCGGGCGTGTCACAGAGTCGTACGCATGACACACGACACATGACACATCGTGCTCGTGTCTAGGGGTAGAGGGGGGCTAGGGGTACGTGCACATGTGTCTGTATCGTGTCCAAGTGAGTCGTGTCGAGAGTTAAACGTGCGTATCAGTGCAGATTTTTTGTGCGTGCACAGTGTGTACAATTTCAGTGCATGGTCAATTTCTTCGTGCATACTGAACGAGGACCCATAAAACTTCATGGACATGATGTCAGTGGGTGCCCCCACATGTCCATGAAGTTTCATGGCACATGGTGCCGTGTTGTGTCCGCTAGAACACTGGAACAGCAGGAGAGCCGCACGAGCCCTGTGCGGTGTCTCGTGCACGTGGTACGTGTCCAATTTGGATACAAAAAGTGAATAGAAATCAACTCAGTCGACTAGGGTTGTGATCTACACACTAAGGGCTACACAATGATGTGATTGGTTTTAAAAATCATTAACTTTTATTCCTAAGTGGCATTTCACCAAACACATGTTCAAAAACACCGATACGTGTCCGATATGGACACGAAATGGACACGAATTCCTACCAAACTTAGGCTACACCTAGGGAAACCCTAAATGAATGCATCTATGAAAAGAAATTGGGAATTTAAAGGTGTTTGATAGGTTTTACCTATTGAGGATGAAACCTCAATGAATAGGCTTAAAATAACAATCCTCCTTTGAACTCCTATTGCCCAAAGCTCTTCAAATCCTTGCTAGCAAGCCTCCACTAGCCTCTACTACTGTAGGAGAGTCCAATGCAATTCGTTTGATCCAATTTGGTGGAGAAATAAAGAATTGGTGAAGGTTTGGGGAAGAACACAAGTAGGGATTTATGTAGGTATTTAAAAGAGGCAAGGAATTATGAAGAGGTGATTAAATAGGGAGGGAATAGGCTTGATGGCTGTTGGAATAGTTAGGGTTAGGATTTTAGATGAGTGGTTAAGGTTTCTCCACCAATTTCTAGCTCAATCAAAGGCTCATATCAAAAGTAGTCTTTCTTAACATTCAGTCAAAATATCCTACTAACATTAATATCTAGATATTAATCTAACTTAACCATTAAGTCTCTAACCTTCTAACTAAACCTCCATGAGCATCATTAACATCTAGGTTTAGTCAAAACTAGGTTAGTCTCTAACAATTCAATTAGCACAATATTAATTAATCAAAATTCATTTTCATTAATAAGTCAAAAATGACCAAAATACCCTTAGGCTAAAAAGTCACAATTAGTCATCCTAATCACATGGTTAGGTCCCCATGGTCATGGTTAGTCTCTAGGTCATGCAGTCTCTAGGGTTGCACTAGCAAAACATCAAAATCACAAGTCATGGTTTTAAATTGATTAAAAATTACCATAAATTATATCATTATTTAAATAACATTATTAAATAATTAAAAAATACAAAAGTTTAAAATTACCCTCATTTTAGAAACTGGGTGCTATAAGTCTATCCTGCTTATAAAAATTTTGTCCTCAAAATTAAGATAGTCGTATTCCTTCTTGGTCAAACACCCTAACAATCACAGTCTCAAACATACATTTACGATAATCATATGCGTCTGTCCAAAATCATGATACTCAGAACCCCCGTCATGCTAGTGAGCAAGGCTATAATAGTCACAGAGTCCTTGACTAAGGTACATACCTCTAGAATCATGGTATTTAAAATTTTTGCATTGCCGCATGCTTGGCCGCGAAAACCTTAAATTCCCTCACACGAGAAATACGTCCAAAATCCGACTATATGTCCTTACTATGCTAGCTAACATGACTATAGAAGACTCTAGATCCCATAATCGAGGCAACCTAGCCCATACGACTTATCTCAGAAGAAAATAAATTACAATGGAACATCTGAACAAAATTTATCAACTACAAGGAACAGATAGAATCGAATTTTAAGACAGTTATAAGGAGGCAAATACGGAAATGGGATCGAAAAGATTGGAACCTGTAACCAGCTATCCTTCTGCCAGTGCATCCTCGACTGCCATGGCGAAAGCTCGCCCCTGCTGGCCTCCCCTGGCCTGCTGCTGATGCTGGACAAACCTCTGCTGCTGAGTCTGCAACGGTGGTCCCGTTTGCTGCCCTGTCGGAGCCCTAGCACCTGTTGCTGCCTGAGCCAATCATGCCGAGTTCTTAGGACACTCCCTCAACTGATGCTCTGCTGAACCACAAAGTAAACACAGGCCCTGTCTCTTCCTGCAGTCGTCCCATCCGTGACCTTGCTTCTTGCAGAAGTTACATATAGTGTGATGTTGCTACCTGGGTGCCTGTTGGTGAAGTACATGTCCCTGGCCCTGAAACGGCTGCTGAACAGGCCTCTGTTGAATGTGAGGGCACTTGGCTGGCCCTGCACTAGAACAAGCCCCCAAGGCATCACTGCCCCTCTTCGGCTTGAGGCCGAAGTCCTCCTCAGCTATCTGTGCCTCCATCAGTATCTGTTCAAAGGTCGCATCGCGTCGTCCGGAAGTACGAGTGCGAACCACATGAATAAGGCCTTTCTTAAACTTTTGGGCCTTATACCCCTCATTCTGGATCAGGTCTGGAGCAAATCTACTCAAACGGAAGAACTCCGCTGCATACTCGTCTACCGACGAGTTCCCCTGCACTAATCCGACGGACTGGGCCTCCAGAGCTGTAAGAGCCACGTCAGGGTAGAACTTCTCCTTGAAGAGCCGCCTGAAGTTCTCCCATAATATACCCCTCACTGACACCTGAGGGTCTGTCCGAAACCACGTCAAAGCAATGTCAAAGAACTGGCTAGCCGCAGACGTCACCCAAAGCCCCTTCGGGACCTCTGCTAACTCCAGGCTCCGCTGAACATCCTCCAACCAGACATCTGCATACAGGATACCCTTGGTACCCTTGAAGTCCCTCGGGTTCATCTTTCTGAAATCTAGACATATGCCAGGCCTTTCCTGACTCTGCTGCTGCTGAACTAGGGCACCCTGAATTGTACCCGAGACTACCCTCTCAATTGCTGTCATCGCCAGCTGGTGGAAGTTCTCCATATACTCTGTCGTAGCACCTCTGTCTGGCGGTAGGATACGTCAGCCTGATGCTGTTGTGCCTCTACCTAGGCCCTCTGGGTCTGCATCATCTGCTATAGAAGGGCCATTATCTGCTGTGCATCCGTCGGTAGCGGAGATGGCAGTAGAAGTGTCTCAGAAATGACTATGGATGGTCCTACAGCTGGAGGTGGAAGACCTCCTGGAACAGTCGCTACAACTCCTGCCTGAAGGACAGGAACTGAGGTGGCAGCTCCATCGACTGCTACTCCCGTAGCCAGAGGTGGAGGTCCTACTGGATCGAACCTCTCTAGAACAGCACTAGATCCTGCTGCATGAGAGCGAGTAATTGTCATCCTGAGGACAGATTGAAATAAGAAGATCAATATGGCACATGATAAGGAAAATCAAGGAAGGACAATTGAATTCAAATGCAAGAAGAGTTGTCATTGTAATCAAAAGATCAGAATTTTCCTAAAATGTGATTGAGTAACTCCTATTATATCCTAGATCCTATGTCCAAGTCGCAGGCTCGTAATTAGTACTCTAAGCCGAGCACCATTACGAGATCGTACTAATTACGACATCGACCTGCATGGGCCACCACTAAAAACGTGTCACGACCCGCACCCTGAGGAAGGGCACGAGAACGTGGGTACGTCCAGCCTACGCCGCAGTGTCGGTGATAGAACACTGTATAGGTCATCTATAACATCTAACATCTAACAACAAGATATATAAACCTGTCATCTCTGCATGGAGGTATAATATAACATCTCAACTCTATATCTCTATCTCAAGTCTAGGAAAGATAGAGCACGATATATAATCAGATAAAAGGAAGAAACTTAATATAAATAGAGTTATCACACCACACAAAATAGATGTTCAACACAAATAAATACAAGTCCTGAATATAACTAAGTTCTCAACTTATCAATCGGAACAATCCGATACAAACATAAAGCTATAAATACTAGACTAAACTAGGCACCCTCTACTGAGCTAGATGCTCCTCAGGCTCCTGAATGTCACCCTCATATGTCCCATAGAAGGTAGGGCAGTCACCATCATCATCTGTAATATTTTTAACAAGTCCAGTCAGGACAAGAGCAAGCACAATACATCTTACGCAGTTCATATCATGTTAGAAAATATAAAGCATGCAAAAGAGTAAGATACATGGACTGTAAAGAAATATATATAAAAACGAGAGAGATTTGATAATTGGAAATATCTATATACATGATAAGTAAGAACTGTAAGTAACATGTGATTTAGAGCATGAGATGGTTATATAAACGGGTTAGGACAATGCAAGGGTAACTCCATCATACGTGAGTGTACAATAGACATATACATGATTTCACAAGATTTCACAAGATGGGATTTTGATCACATAACTATTTCCTACTCACCCTCCCCAATCAATACACAAGGATCCAGTCAAGTTATGTTACCTTATAAAAGAGGTTTTTATCATATTTTCTCACGTGATCATGAGAGTACAAGATTGCACAATAGTATACATAAATAGCAGAGTACATGAAATACAAGATGTTCGTGAAAAGCACATGACAACTATATCTGATGCACCCCGAGGGGGATAACATCGCATGACAAGATCCATATAGCACCAATTCGTAATAATAACGTGACAGCATCATGTAAAGTAATCTAGAGCAAGAATATAAATCCTAACAAGTATGAAATGATCAGAGAATGTACTCGCCTATCACCCTGTACGACTGATATGAAAATAGATGTCTGAACTGGAGTCTCAAAATCCTAGTTAAAGCAATTTACAGGTTACGACGTATTCAGAAATAAGGTAATTGAAGTGTATGATGCAATCTATATGATTTCTAAGTCAATCTAGACCATGTCAACTCTAAGTCAAACATGGTCAACTGGCTAGGTCAAACTAGGTCAACAAGTCCAGATTGGTCAACTAGGAGTCCAACTTGGTCATACTAACCCACATCAAGCCAAATTAAGTCACACTAGGTCAATCTAAGTCAAATAAGGTCATGCCATGTCAAATTAGGTCACACAAAGTCAACTAGGTCAAGTCAAGTCTAAGTCTAGTCAAAACAGTCAACCTAGTCTAACCAAGTCTAGGTCAACTAGCCAATCTAACACCCAAGTCTAAACAACACAAAGCCTAGCTATAGTCTAATACCATAATCTAACCTATGCATATGTATATCAAGTATACCATGTCTACATATAATCTACACTAGCTAGTTATAGGGCATATAGCCTAAACAAAAGCATACACTATATAGGCCTATATTGTAGAGGCTAATATATACATAGCCTCTACTATATAGACTAACCTATATACATATATAGATACACAAATATAATTATCAATTTATATATAATTACATACTAGCATACATTACTACATACATGCTTGCATCATTCATATATATAATGATGCATGTATGCATACATTAATATATACATACATGCCTTCACATATGCATACATTGCATACATATATTCAGTTTTGTCATATCATGCATATTTACCTATATTTAATATATACATTCATACAACCTTAGTCTTTAAAATCAAACTAAAATATTCATTACAATGTATATACAGATATAGGAAGAGGGAAAGGGATAAACAAGGAGTGTGGGTGCATGATCTCAGTTTCCATCAAGCATTTAAGTTTCATATGTTGGTAAGTTAACACTCTCCCATGAAAACTCAGTTTTATACGTGCCATTCAATCTCAATTAGCAAGTTCAAAACCCAATTCAGTTTTTAAATGAACCTAATTTCCATACTCAGTTCAGTTGTTTGTTCTTTCAAAACAAATTCCCTTTTTCTCAGGTTTTATGAATGCAAATAATCCCAGGTTTTATAAACATAGGTAAATCTCAGTTTTTGAAATGCCCCTTTTAATTTTTGAACCCAACCCAAAATCAAAATCGAGAATCAAACAAAAATCTATATTCATAGTTACCAAATCAAGGAACCAAGCTCAGTTAACATCAAACCAATTTCGAAATATCCAGCTAAAATGAATTTCAATAAACCCAAGTTCATTACGAGTATCAGTAAAACTTCACAGTTTCAGGAAATTCAAAAATCCCAAAAATGAAACTAAATCCTTTGAAAACCCATAAACAGGTGCACAGTGGTGTTCTCCATATGTTTACGTGTCAGGGGGTTAACTTTGTGTGCAAAAAAATGGACACGAACGGGTCCATACGAGAACAAACACGCACAGACACGATTGCTCTGCACAGTCTCGTGCGGGCGTGTCACAGAGTCATGCGCATGACACACGACACGTGACATGTCGTGTTCGTGTCTAAGGGTAGAGGGGGACTAGGGTATGTGTACATGTGTCTGTATCGTGTCCAAGTGAGTTGTATCAAGAGTTATACGTGCGTATCAGTGCGGATTTTTTGTGCGTGCACAGTATGTACAATTTTAGTGCACGATCTATTTCTTCGTGCACACTGAACGAGGACCCATAAAACTTCATGGACATGATGTCAGTGGGTGCCCCCACGTGTCCATGAAGTTTTATGGCACATGGTGCCGTGTCGTGTCCGCTAAGACATTCGAACAGCAGGGGAGCCGCACGAGCCCTGTACGGTGTCTCGTACACGTGGTGCATGTCCAATTTGGACACGAAAAGTGAACAAAAATCAACTCAGTCGACTAGGGTTGTGATCTACACACTAAAGGCTACACAATGATGTGATTAGTTTTGAAAATTATTAACTTTTATTCCTAAGTGGCATTTCACCAAACACATGTTTAAAAATACCGATACGTGCCCGATACGGACACGAAATGGACACGAATTCCTACCAAACTTGGGCTACACCTAGGAGAACCCTAAATAAATGCATCTACGAAAAGAAATTGGGAATTTAAAGGTGTTTGATAGGTTTTACCTATTGAGGGTGAAACCTCAATGAATAGGCTTAAAATGAGAATCCTTCTTTGAACTCCTAGTGCCCAAAGCTCTTCAAATCCTTGCTAGCAAGCCTCCACTAGCCTCTACTATTGTAAGGGAGTCCAACGCAATTCGTTTGGTCCAATTTGGTGGAGAAATGAGAAATTGGTGAAGGTTTGGGGAAGAACACAAGTAGGGATTTATGTAGGTATTTAAAAGAGGCAAGGAATTATGAAGAGGTGATTAAATAGGGAGGGAATGGGCTTGATGGCTGTTGGAATAGTTAGGGTTAGGGTTTTCGATGAGTGGCTAAGGTTTCTCCACCAATTTCTAGCTCAATCAAAGGCTCATATCAAAAGTAGTCTTTCTTAACATTCAGTCAAAATATTCTACTAACATTAATATCTAGATATTAATCTAACTTGACCATTAAGTCTCTAACCTTCTAACTAAACGTCCATGAGTATCATTAACATCTAGGTTTAGTGAAAACTAGGTTAGTCTCTAATAATTCAATCAGCACAATATTAATTAATCAAAATTTATTTTCATTAATAAGTCAAAAATGACCAAAATACCCTTTGGCTAAAAATCACAATTAGTCATCCTAATCACATGATTAGGTCCCCATGGTCATGGTTAGTCTCTAGGTCATGCAGTCTCTAGGGTTGCACTAACAAAACATCAAAATCACAAGTCATGGTTTTAAATAGTTTTAAATTGACTAAAAATTACCATAAATTATATCATTATTTAAATAACATTATTAGATAATTAAAAAATACAAAAGTTCAAAATTACTCGCATTTTAGAAACTGGGTGCTACACCTTTGTGGGAGAACCTTATCAAATTCTAGAATTTCTTTGCCAACTTTATCTTTCTATATAACTCATGTCCTTCATAAAATTGGTTGTCCTACAAAATTGCTACATTTCTTTATTTATCAGGATGCCTAGACACTAGTAAACACTACTAACAGTTCTATCATCTTCCTCTCGAATAAATCACAAGCTCTATAATCTATAATTCCCTCAAGACTCAGTACTAATTTGCTTACCCGAGGCCTTCTTCTACTATCTTTTTCTGCCTTTAACTAACTAACCTCATTGAAAGTACTAATTCCTAAGGATACCTTAAAAATGAGCTAGGTACTATCTATGTTTCCTCCCGTATCTATATAGCTATCAACCATAAACATATATGCATACGTATATCCATAATTGTTTATCGACAACACAATATACATAGCTATCTACAAATTATATATATATATATATATATATATATATATATATATATATATATATATATATATATATATATATATAGCTATCTAAATATGTAATTATCAACAAAATACATGTAATACACTAGAGTTGAACCAAGAAAAGAGATTGAGCCAATAGGTGTTGGAAAAATAGTCCTAATGAGTTCTACAAAATAAAGTAAAAATTTCTATATGGAACCTCTGGTAATAGAAATGATTTCTGAAAATGGGATCAACCGTTTTCAAATAAGACCAAAATTTAAACAAATCAAGATAATTTTTGGTAAAGTTGTCGACGATGATAAGAGGTCAAATATGATATATTTATAACATGAATACAGTCTCAATAGTATCCGAAAACCATACATATCCGAATTCACTTTGCCTAGAGTTCATGCCCCGCCAATGTAGTGTACATCTGGCTGCAGTGAACCTTTGGTTGCATGACTCAAATAACGGTAGATTATCGAATATTCTATCAACTTTATCCAATATTGTTGAAACAACTCAAGAAAAATATTATGAATTTAGGACATAGACTCAATTATATCCGAGAACCTATGAATACCTGAAATTACTTCAACTTAGAGCCCATGCCTCGCTAGTGCACAGCTGGCTGCAATGAACTCACAGTCTCCATAATCCAGATAAATGACTGCAATGCACATCTGTCACGCCATAGTAGGTTATCGAATATTTTCTCAACTTTATCCATAGGAATTTATAAGGAGCTTTTGAAAATTCAAATGAGTTCCAAAAGTCCTAATCATGATAGAGAGTGACGTTATCTGTTCTTTAGAAAATAAGGAGATTTAGCAGTGCAAGTATCTGTTCTTTAGAAAATAAGGAGATTTAGCAGTATAAGTATATGCTCTTTAGATATTAGGTCTTTGAGAATCAAGGGATCACTTACCAGTAGAAGGAAAGAAATGGCTGAAGTTAATAGGAATATATATTTTTTGATCTTTTCCTATTCAATGGATTGAGGACATAAACTTATTGTAGGGTGTAAAAATTATGACACGCTGACATAAGACTCAGCCAAAGTCATACGCTCAAGGCCATACACTCAGTCAAAGCCATACGCTCAAGGCCATACGCTCAGCCAAGGCCATACGCTCATCTAAAGGCCGTACGCTCAGTGAATATTTATTATTTCCTGAGATGACAGCACAGCATGTATTTAATAAAGGATGAATCTGACACTTCGTCTTTCGTGCAAAGACAGCTGCCCCATAAAGATTAGCCGTCGTATAGGTTTTCGAGAAAAGATTTTGTCTCTTACGAGGACAGCTCAGCAGCCATCATAAATAAAGAGCCATCATTACTGTCATTTCTGACAGTCTGTCAGCCATCATATCTGCAGCACGACGCTCAAAAAATATTGGTCAGTATTTGAAGATATGGCGTATTTGAGAAGATTGAGAAACAGCCACGTGTCTACTCCCTCAATGCATACGACTCCTTGCCAACCAAGTGAGCGTATGGACCTCATACGACTCCTTCCCAACTAAGTGAGCGTATGGACCTCATACGACTCCTTGCCAACCAAGTGAGTGTATGGACCTCATACAACTCCTTGCCAACCAAGTGAGCGTATGGACCTCATACGACTCCTTGCCAACCAAGTGAGCGTATGGACTCCATACGACTCCTTGCCAATCAAGTGAGCGTATGGACTCCATATGACTCCTTCCCAATCAAGTGAGCGTATCAGCCTTCTATGGTTCTATGCTGTCCAAGTCAGCGTATGCAAGACATGTGCCTTCAAAAGCTAGCGTATGACTCTTCTTCAACAAAGATAGCGTATCACAGCAAAAGCATTCAGGATGACTTTCAACATACAGTCAACACACTTTCTCACGTGTCCTGTACTCAGTTATCTACTTATTCAGAAGTTATGCAACGTGGCATTCATGCCATCAATCTCTCCTAGATATATTCCACTATTTTTAATCGCACTCCAACGTGTCTCCATCAGAATTCGCCACGCGTCCCTGCAATTATGTACACGTCAAGTAACTGACTGAGCGTATGCTTCAGAACGGTTATCCAGAACTCTATAAAAGAGAGTTTCTTCATCTTCATCAGACAGTACAGTCAATTTCAGAGAGAACAGAGAGATTGCCCAGTTGCTGTCCAAGTTCTTCAAAGTTCGAGTTTTCTTCATCGCATCGTCCAAGGGATAAACTAATCGTCTTCTAGATTAGATTCCTACAGTTGTAATTTTCTCAGATACAAAATAAATAAAGTGAATTTATTTATAGAAAACAAATTGGCGACTATGCTGGGGAAAGCTGTCTCCTCCAACGAGATAGCAACAACTCAATGCGATACTTCGTCGATCGGCTCGACGAAGAAGACGATGGTCGTACAATTCGACCAATCTGCTTATGAAGAAATGCTCAAGGCAAAGGAGGGCCGAACTGCTTCCTCCGCTCTTCCTGCTGCCAAGAAGAAGGGACGCTCTGTCTATGTCCCTAAGTCTTCTTTAACAGCCCAAGACATTTCTGTCACTTCTCACACTGACAAGAACACGTCTTCAACTTCAACGAAGCACACTTCGGCTTCTCTGAACACGGCAACAGTGGCTTCTCCTAGTCACGCTGACAAAGTGGGTTCTTTAACAAAGTCAGCGTGTCCAAGGAAAACCATCTCTGGACATGTCAAAGTCTCTTCTCCCTCTACTCTTACGACAGCAGTCGGCTCTTTAGCCATTAATGACTCTGCGCGTATGGCAGTCAAAGGACAGCGTACGACAAAGATAGCGTACAAAAGCCAACAGCAGGCAGCGTACGCTAAGCCAAAGCCAGCGTATGCTAATAAAAAGGCAGCGTATGACCAGAAGTCCAAACTGAAGTCAGCGTATGCTAACAGATACAGTCCTTTGACTGTTTTTCAAAATCAGGCTGGGGGTTCTCTTCCACAGAACATATAAATGATTCCCCCACAACTTGTACATCTTGTACCAACCAAGAAGAAAGACTCTTTAGTCAACTCCTCTACTCCTAAGGTCTTTACCTCTGGAGTTAATTTGACTAGTACTCTTACTAGATCAAACAAAGGAAAACGCCTTTTGGCTACTTCCTCTAAAGATGGATTATTACCGACTCCTAGTCGGAATAATGTCCATCTTCCTTCTCTTAAAATTTCTCGATCTGAGAAAGGCAAATTACAAGTATCCAAGACTGATACCAAAGTCATATCTCCTACGGATCTTCGTAACAAGCTTAACCAGAATCATCTCGGTTCCACTGAGACAAGTATATTAGACCCTGATGCAGAATATGTCAAGAACTATGTGGCTCAAATTAATCAGTCTTTATACACTCAAGAACCAAGAAGACAGAAGAACAAAAGACAAATTTCTACACAGAAACTATCATCAAATACTTCCCAATCTGTTCCTACAGATCTCCGGGAGTATTTGTAAAATAAACGGAGAATCGACACTCCATCAGGCTATGACATTGCTCATATTTGCCATGAAAAGCATGGTTGCAACTTCCAACCTCGGGTTGTGATTCAGTGTTGTCGTTCACCAAAAAGACGATCTGTTTTCGAACGGATTCAATATGAATCAATATTGGATGAAGATGAACCTCTTTATGCTTCTGTCAACATGATCTCCAGAAATATTGGGGTAGCATACGGTCTGATGTTATATCAGATTCTGAAGATGGTGTTTATCTCGACACCCGATCCAGGACCGGAGCCTTGGCCAGGGTCTCTTCTTCTTCTCATCTAAATGATAATCCAGAGATCACAGAGGACTTCCTTGGAGAGTCCAATTTTCCAGTATTGACTCCTGTAAATAGCCCCGGGAAAGATACTGACTCTCACAGCGATGATTCAGAACAGACTGTTTCATCATCTATTCCTCGAATGATTACCACTTACATGGTAGACGACAATCATGAACCTTCAACTAGCACTGAAGCTCATGAGCAGAGGATTTCTTCCTTGGAACAACAGTTATGAGCTATGGCAGATACATTGAATGCTATGCACACTCTTATGCAAGCTCAGCATCAAACTCAGCAAGTCCAACAGACAGCACCACCAGTGGTATTAAATACTCCTGTTGTCCTAAACCCGGAACCCTCTACTATTCCGGGGGTACAATCTAATGTTCCTGTACAACCCACTCCAAGTCAGTCCGGAGTTGGGGGTGGTACATATGCTGCAGTCCCTCCTTCCAATTACACTCAACAAGTTACAACTCCACAATCTTTCAAAATTGTTACTGAAGAGTTAAGGAACCTCCGAACTCAATTTGAGGCATTTAAACAGAAGGATGGTTTACAAAGGTTAGGTATCAAGCAACCTTACCCGATAGAATGGAAGCAAGTGTCATATCCTCCTAAATACAAGCCTCCGACTATCTCCTTCTTTGATGGAACTACCTCCCCAAGTCAGTTCATTAATCACTTTGAAGTAATAACTGATCAATTGCAACCAAGCGATGCCCTTCTCACTCGGGTGTTCGTCGGATGTCTCAAAGGAACGGCTTATGAATGGTATAGAAGTCTCCCTGATGGGTGCATTACCTCATTTGTCGGTTTCAAACAAATATTTCTTGAACGGTTCTATGAAGGGCTTAATATCATGACCATGTCAGCCCTCATAAGAATTAAACAGAAAAATAATGAGACTACTGAGGACTTCATTGAAAGATTCAGAAGAGAAGCCCTTAAAATGCCTCTCGGAACTCCTGATGCTGTTACTATCGACACTTGCAAGTCGAATCTCTTACCAATCATCAGCATGTGGACAAGGTCCACTCAATTCCAAGATTGGCCTTCATTCATCGTCAGTGCCAAAGCTGTCGAAGTCAGTGCTGAGACCTTCAAAGGCCTGGGGGTACAAATGGCTCCCAAAGAATTAAATCAGAATGCTAACAATAGTACTCGACCCAACAATCGCAAAGGGAAAGAGGCTCTTGAAGTCAATCTCCAGAGCAATAGTCAAGAGGTAAAGACTACCCAAGCTACTCCAGCTCCAACAAATCAACAACAGAGGCCTCCTCGGCCGAAGGAAGAATATTCTTTCGACGATGACGATGTTCAGGGTATCTTTGAATGCTTGCTTAAAGGTAACAAAATACAATTGCCAGAAATCAAAAAGCTTGATGAAGCCAATAAGACAGATCATCCAAAATACTGTCCATATCATAGAATGCTGGGTCATACAATCCGGTCTTGCTATGTATTAAAAGGAAAGATCCAAGAGATGATTAAATCAGGAGCTGTGACACTGACACCCAAAGACAAGACAGTCACAGCAAATGTAATTTCAATGCAGTTCGGTGACTTCCCTCCTTTAATGGTGGAAAGTGGGATTGTTCCTATCCCCAAAGCAACTCTCGAAGTTGTGAACATCCCACCAACACAGAATAAAGGACTTGTTCCTGTCACAACTAAGAAGGGAGAGATCATGTGGATCCACCCGGATTTAATGACGGAGTTTGAGACGTCTTCCTCCTCTCCTCGGAAGACTCCTTTATCTAAAAAGAAGCTCGGGAAGACTAAGTCATGCAATGTGACTTCTAGTTTCACATCCGATTTTTATCTAACCTCTACTTTCATCTTGGCAGGAAATTCACTCCCTACGGAGATAAAATCTGTACCTCAATCTGAAGATAGGTACAAGCCTGCATTTCATCTATACAGTTCACAATCTCGTGAATTAATGGCAAAGATGGGTTATGATCTAGCCACTGCTCCTGGTTTAAACTCAGGCAAAGGACTCCGAGCACCTTTAGCCATCACTATGAGACATAATCAATCTCGTGTTGGCCTTGGTTTCTGGAATGAAGCTCTCATCAAGCATAAAAGAACCAAGAGCAAGTTAAAGAATTGCAACATGGTTTCCATAGATCCTGAACCTGAAGTCGAGGTTCATGCTGGAACTCGGTCAGGAAAAATATATCTGAAAGATTATGCTGACATTCCTGGAGAAACTCCTGATGTCCCTCCGGTTACAGCTCCAACACCAGTCTCTACTGAAGAGCCTTCAAATGATCCTGTTGAGACAGTTCCTTCTAAGCCAACTACATCGGACAAAGGCAAACAACAAGTCCGCTTCGACAAACCATTGAAGAAGTCATCTCCTACAGGACTTGAAAAGCCTTATAATTTTGATATATTGGCTCAACTAGCCAATACACCAGCTAAATTATCAATCTTTGAGCTCTTACGCCTCTCTAAAGAGACTCAAGAAACTCTGAGTGAAGCACTGCTGCAAGCAGAAACCTGCCTAACTCTCCTCAAGAAGTTGGAAACAGAACCTGTTTCTCATTGCCATAATGTATTGGAATTTATTCTAAACATTACCTTTACGCAGAACGATATGCTGCTAGAGGATAATCGACATGACCGTCCTTTATATCATACAGGATATATCGATTCTATGAAGGTTGACCGTCTACTGATTGATCCAGGATCCGCTCTCAGTATTATGCCAAAGGCTATGCTAGATGCACTGAAAATACCTGTGCATAGTCTTTCCAGCACTATCACTACCATTTTGGGATTCAATCAAGGAAAAAGTGAGCCTTCGGGTAAGATTCGCCTCAAATTTCAAATAGGCGATCTTCGCACTAAAGTTACTTTTTACATCATCGACAATTATGGTTGCTCATACAATGCTCTATTGGGGAGACCATTCTTGCATGAATATAATATCGTTCCTTCGACTCTTCATCAGTGCTTCAAATATGTTGATGATAATGGAGAAGTTCAAAAGGAAGTTGCAAATCTCTATCCTTTCAAAGGAGTCGAAGCTTACTTCAATGATGCTCGCATGTACAAAGATGAATACTCAAAAGTCTTGCAAGCTATGGATAATGATGATGAGATGTCAAAAGTTGATACCTTTGTTATTCCTGTAAAAGGGCGTATCACTCCTCCGCAGTCTGCCCAAGCTCTACATGACTCACTGATAATTCCTGTCAGTGGATGTACTACTTCATCACCTGCCCAAGCTCCACAAGGCTCACTGATAATTCCTGTCAGTGGACGTACTACTATATCGTCTTCCCAAGCTCCACAAAGTTCGCTGATAATTCCTGTCAGTGGACGCACCACTCCCCCTCCATCTTCTCAGGCTAGACCCGATACTCTAGTCATTCCAGTCAGTGGACGTACTACTTATCCACGATCTTCTTCAAGGGAGCTCACCTCTTCTGAGCCTTTTGTTATCGATCTTAATCGAAACAAAACTTCTGATCGCTCTTCCTCTCCCCCTTTTGTCATTAATTTGACTAAATCTGATAAGGCTCAGCCTCCTGTTGTAAATACAGTATCTAATATTAATGAAGCATCTCCTTTGCAGTATATTGATGTCTGTAATCATGTACAAAGTTATTTACAATTGCTAGATAGCTTAGAGCCACTAACTATAGGAGTTGTTCAAACTCTTCATACAGATGTATCATTAGAGTCTATACAAAAATTGTACTTCGTGGTTCCTATTCGAAAGAAGGGAGAAAATCCAATATTCTTCTACAAAGGACCACAGAATCCTTCTAATCTGGAAGAAGATGACAAAAACGACAATACTGGAAGGTTACAATTACGTCGCTACAGTCGACAGTCCAAAAATATTATCAAGAATATGGGTTATGACTTCAGAACCAGTCTCAATAATGGAAAAGAAAGAAGAATGCCTGTTCGAATTCCTCCATTAAAATATGGAAGGACAAAATGTGGTTTGGATTACATTGCTCCTACCTCCTTTATCAACATAGTCCATGAAGATTCAAAATGCGATGAAGACGAACGATCTGAAGATGAACGATCTGAGTCTTCCGATTCCATTTCTTGGGATTCTGACACAAGTATTGGCGATCTTCATCGTTCTATTATATCCATCAATATGGTCTCTGTTGATGGCCTGCAAGAAAATGATGAAAATGAGGATGATTTTGAAATATCACCCAAATCAGAACAATGGGCTCAAAGATTAGACAATCAATGGGAATTCAGGTTCGAGCAGAGAGAACCTCCTACTGAAGATAAACTGATTCAAATTGATGTTGGTGAAGAGGGGTCCCCTAAACCAATATTTATCAGTGAAAGTCTTTCAGAAACAGATAAATAAGACATGATCAAGCTTATTTATGAGTATATTGATGTCTTCGCCTGGAGTTACGAGGATATGCCGGGATTAGATCCAAAGATTACAATGCACAAACTTAATATCATGCCAAATGCTAAACCAGTCAAACAACAACAGCGACGATTTCGTCCAGACATTATGGATGCAATTGAAGCTGAAGTCAACAAGCTTATGGCTTCCGGATTTATTCGAGAAGAACAGCATCCTGAATGGGTGGCTAACATCGTTCCTGTCCTCAAAAAGACCGGCAAGATCCGAGTCTGTATAGACTTTCACGATCTCAATGCAGCTTGTCCTAAAGACGAGTTTTCTCTTCCAATTACCGATGTCATGATCGATAACACATGTGGTTTCGAAGAATGTCATTCATGGATGGGTATTCGGGATACAACTAAATCAAAATGTTTCCAGATGATGAGAGACATACTTCCTTCAGAACACCGATCGGTACATACTGTTATACAGTGATGCCGTTTGGTCTCAAAAATGCAGGAGCAACATATCAGCGAGCAATGAGCACTATATTCCGCGAACATCTTCGGAAAATAGTCGAATGCTATGTTGATGATATTGCAGTCAAAAGTCGACGAAAGGAGGATCATATCCAAGATTTGAAGACTATCTTTGATTTAATGCGTCAGCATCAACTTAAGATGAACCCTACTAAGTCCTTCCTGGGCGTCTCTAGTGGTAAATTTCTCGGCTTCGTCATTATCGCTAAAGGTATACACGTGGATCCCGAGAAAATCAAAGCCATTCAAGAGATACGTCCTCCATGCACCTTAAAAGAGCTACGAGGATTTTAAAGAAGAATTGCTTATATCAGGAGATTCATTTCCAACTTATCAGGACGCTGCAGACCGTTCAACAAACTTCTGAAGAAAGGTGTATCTTTCGTCTGGAACGAAGAATGTCAAAAAGCATTTTACGATATCAAACAGTATCTCATGAACCCTCTGGTTTTGGTACCTCCTGTCTCGGGAATACCATTCCTTCTATATGTTCGAGCCATGGATCATTCTCTTGGTGCATTACTCGCCCAGAAAAATAAAGATGGCCATGAGCAGGCTATTTATTATCTCAGTCGCACAATGACAGGTGCTGAACCGCGTTATTCTCCAATCGAGAAAGAATGCCTAGCATTAATGTTTGCTGTTCAGAAAACACGATATTATATTATCGGTCAAACGATTCACGTCATTTCCAGAGTGAATCCCATCAGGATTATGATGAAGAAACCGGGTATTCTCAACTCCAGACTATCTAATTGGGGAATCTTGTTAGCTCAATACGATATGCATTATATTCCTCAGAAGTCAGTTAAAGGACAGGCTCTTGCTGATTTTCTGGCAGCTCATGCGGTTCCAGAAGATTCTAAATTATATGATGAGATTCCTGATGAATTCCTGGATTCTAATCTGGTTTCTGAAGAAATTCCTACCTGGCGTCTATTCTTTGATGGAGCATCTAGAATAGGTCCTAATGGCGATATCGTCGCCGGAGTTGGGATTGTTCTTGTATCCCCAGAAGGACTAACTATTCAGAGGGCTTATTCTCTGGATCAATCATGTTCAAACAATGTAGCCGAATATAATGCATTGCTCATCGGTCTTCAACTTGCTAAACATCTAGATATTCAATATTTGGAAGTTTATGGAGACTCCAAGCTTATCATCAATCAGATCAGAGGAACGTATGAAGTTCGTCATCAGGATTTGATACCTTATCATCGAGCAGCACTCTCTATGGCCTCATCCTTTGAAGGTTTCTTTATTGAACATGTCCGAAGAGCCTATAATATAGAAGTCAATGCTTTGGCTAATCTAGCCGCTGTGTTAGCCATACCAATCAGACATCAACAAGTAATAGTGGTTTATAACCGAGAACTATTCTGCGTTGAGAATAATCTGGCTTTGGCTTTTCCTCATAATCCAGACAAAGATTCTCTCAAACTTGATGCCGGATTAAAGTTTGACAAAGTGTCCTCGTCTTCTTCCGATTCTACTATGGAATATGTCTTTTCTAATGAAACAGAAGCCACAACTGAAGACTGGAGACGCCCGTTTCTAGACTTTGTATTATATGACATACTTCCCGATAATCCGAGTGAAGCAGCGTCTATTCGGCGTCGATCTCTCAGATTCTATTATAATCATACTACGAAGACACTGTATCGTCGGTCCTACGACGGTCTTCTCCTCCGATGTATCGTTGGTGGAGAAGCACAACAGATTGTTCGTAAAGCACATGATGGTGTTTACGGAGCTCATCAACCGGGTCCTAAACTTCAGGATCATATCCGACGTATGGGTTATTATTGGCCCACGATGGTGGCTGACGCCATTCAATATGCTCAGAAATGTAAAGCTTGCCAAATTCATGCGGACTTTCTCCATCAACCGTCAAAGTTCTTACACCCAACAGCGGCATCATGGCCCTTTGAGGCTTGGGGCATGGATGTCATTGGTCCTATTAACCCACCATCATCAAAAGGACATCGGTTTATTCTAGCAATAGCCGATTACTTTTCCAAATGGGTTGAAGCAATCCCGTTATCTGAAGTCAAAACTTCTAATGTTATTAACTTCGTCAAACATCATGTCATCTATCGATTTGGTGTTCCTCGGCGTATTATCCATGATAACGGACCGCAGTTCGTCAGTCAAAAATTTACTCGATTCTGCGACGATCATCGGATCAATAATTTAGCTTCTACAGCATATAATCCAGCAGCTAATGGATTGGCAGAAGCTTTCAATAAAACGATCATCAAACTCTTGAAAAAGTTCGTTTCTTCCAACAAACGTAACTGGAGCGAGAAGCTTGGTGAATGTTTATGGGCCTACCGTACCACAGTTCGCAATGCAACTGGATGTATGCCTTTCTCTTTGGTATATGGGTGTGAAACTGTTCTTCCCCTTGAGATCCAAATTCCTTCTCTGAGAATTGCAATCTCCAATAAACTTACAACAGAAAACAATGATCGTTTTCGACTTCAAGAATTGGAAGCTCTAGATGAAAAGCGTTTGTATGCTCAACAAAATATCGAGCTGTATCAGGCTCGAATCTCAAAAGCTTTTAACCGAAAAGTCAAAGTCAGAGCATATCAGAAGGAAGAATTGGTCCTTACTGTCAGACGTCTGATGACCATGACACATATAAGCAAAGACAAATTTGACGTGAAATGGGAAGGCCCATTCGTAATAAACAAAGTCTTCTCTAATGGAGCATATCAGCTCGCCTCTATGGATGGGAAAGTCATGATGATGCCTATCAATGGCAAATTCTTAAAGAAATATTATGTATAATATTTTCATCATTCCCCAGCAAATATAAAATCAAAGTTAATTCTTTTCTACAAAAGTTATCTTGATATCGTTATCCCCAAAGGAAACTGATATTCTACCATGTATTATTTTCCCAGAGAATTTGATATTTTGTCTTATTAGATCCCCAGTGGATTTAATAAAGATCTTGTATAGAAAATCATGTCCATATTACCTCTGAATTTTCTATCTCAGTATGTATCATATTTTCTATTCTATGAAAATGATATCTCGTCTTTTGATTTTCGAGTCTAAAGATCATGGAAAATAGAATCCAAAGATATCTTTATATCTGAATTCTGTTTTCTCTAATCAGTATTAAACTAAAATTATCTTTGGTTTAATATCATGATAGAGTTACAAAGTTTATTTGTATATTCTATTTTATTGAAATATGTCATGTATTATTTATCTCTGAACATGTTTTCTACAAAAATATCATCCACAGAATTGAAATCAAGTCAAAATATTCATTTCAATCAAAATCAAAACATTGATTACAAATGGGTATCAAAACTTCAATACATGATAAATGTAAAAAATCTATTTAGGAGGAGTAATTATCTCCTGAATACGAATGATTACATTATTTATCTTTTCTTCATGAGCTTTCTTGATTCGCTCTGCTGTTTCAGCTCCAATCATCCGTTGGTCATATTCTACAATAATAGAGCTACGGCGATTGGTCTCTTCAATCTGATTGGTTTGCATCAATTCTCGCTCTTGCTGTAAAAATTGACAGCGTTCAGCTTCAGATTTACGATCAGTAGCAATTTCTGATTGTTCTTTTTCCACGGAGGCAATTTGCTTCTGAATACGAGCTAGCTCTTCCCTCAACTTTCTAAGCTCTTGACGCTTCATCTTTCTCTAGGCGCTCCATATTCTGTCGAGTACTTATTATTTCTTCGTCTTTCGCCATTAACTCTTTAGAAGACTGAGCGAGGAATTCTGTCAGAGCAATGTGCTGAGCTTGAGCTTCATTCTCCAATTGAGTAATCTCAGCTGCAGTCAGAGACTTAATATCCTCCTTTTTAATCTCCCAGTATTTATGGATGTTTGCTTCTAAATCATTCAGGAGATGTTCAAAAAAGATACATTGGGTCTCATAACCGGCTTGTCTCAAAGCTAAAAGTGGAAAACTAGTCGCCTCCCGAAGACTCGAAAAGGGCATAGTCTCATCCTTCATAAGTCGTCTTGAGAATGTATCCAGATACGAATAAATAATATCTAAATACATCCCCATGATCTTTGCTATCCCTGTATCAAAATCGGGAGACGCTGCAATAGTAGGGGAAGGAGCAGGAGGAGCCTCTATTCTGGGAGCTGAAGAGAGTACTTTTGGAGAACTCGGCAAATGTGAACTCCCCTCACCCACATCAGTTTGGACAAGTTGGGCTTGCGTAGAACTCATAGCCGGTGCAGTTCCTACAGCTGTTGGAATCAAAGAAGCATGATCAAAACTAAAAGACAATAAAGCAGAGACAAGACAAAACTTTGATGAATAAAATATTACCTGGAGCTGGTTCATATTCAGTTTTCTTCGGATCATTCAGCCCGGCTCGTAGTCTGTTCAGAGTGCTTTCTGACACGGGGTTTATTTCACTGCTGCCCGCCCCAGAAGTACTCGGAACTTGAATTTCTATACGCCTCTCCGGCTCTGGTGTCAACCCTGAGTGTTGACCAATGGTCTTCAGTACATCAATTGGAGTTTTAGACGGTGATTCATCGTTTATCTCCATGTCTTCTTCTCCAAAAGAATGAGACGAAGGTTCATAATCAACTTGTTCGTCATCACTCTTATTGCTCTCTGAAGCTTCAGCAATTGGTTTGAGAGTAGTGGCTTCCTTCACTGATTCTCCCAAAATCAGTAAGTCATTAGCTGTTTCAGTCTGATGCTCGGCCTCTACCGCAGGTTGACTAATCTCTTGCGTATCATCGGCCATTGGCGGAATCGATCCTATATCAGAAGACATGGATGACCCAGCAGGTTCAGGAATATCTTCTTCAATAGGTTCTGTCTTTACAAAAAAATTAAAGGCAGCTTGTTTTTCTGAAGCCAATCGTACAGCACGATCGGTGGAACTCTCTGCATCGAGACAAATTACGGATTTAGTTTTTGAAACTATCACTTTCTTTCCTATTCTTTTTGTGAATGGAACAGTAGGATAATTGTCTTTTGGATCACTACCTGCTTCATCAGCATCTCTGACTCGATTGGAAGCAGGAGAAGTCCCTGGAATGGTAATTCCTCCACGATTTTGAGTCTCTACTCGAGTGACTCTTTTTGGGGCAGGCCCAGCAGCACCTTTGCCCTGCTTCCTCTTCGGAGTATTATCAGCAGATATACTCTCTTCAGCACTCCCGATGGGTACATGTAATGGTTGATGAAGGTCATCAGAGAAGAAAGTTTCTAAAACTTCATCATCAACTTCATCAGTAGCCAAAGGATCTTCTTGGTCATGACAATCTCTAGGCAGGGCTGATTTGGTTGATTTCTTTTCAATATGAATAAAGCTTCTGCCTAAGATACTAAATTTTTCATCAAAGGTATTAGCTGATACATAGAATTTGGCATAAGATGCCAATATTCTAGCTCCTCTCTGATAGGTGACCGAATCTGGCATGGAAAAGATAGCCCCTGTACCTTTAGCAATGTAATATATCCAAGCTCTGGCACCATCAATCAACCCGCCTTGATAACCAAAACATGTCGTTGCATTGCCCACATGCAACTGATCATAACCAAATTGTCAAGCAAACCTGCTCGGAAGATGTCACCCTCATTTCCCGTATTTCCAGTATTTCATATTTATACTCGTATCTGGATTTTGGCATGTATTTTATTTTTCTCAGCTTGTGGAATTTCGATATTTCTCATATTTTGGTTTTTGGCCTGGCTCGATTTTAATTGGGTTGGTTCGGTTTGGTTCGGTTTTATGTGTTGGAACACCCTAGCCCTATGCTACACCCTCAACCCACCACAACTCCCCCTCTTTATATCCCCACCTACCACTCTCTCTCCTCATAACTTCCATCATTAATTTTCTTCTTCTTCTTCTCCTTCCTCTACACAACTCTCATAACCCTAGGTAAGTGCACCTTGCCACTACATGAGAACCCTCTTTTCTTTGTCCATTTGATAGATTAGGACATGGAGACAAACATTAGAACTTGAGTTTTTATGATTTGGAGCCCCCATTATCGTAGATCTAAGCTTTTCCTATTTTTGGATTTTGCATGGTTTGAGCTATTTATGTTGGTTTTCTATGAGTTTTGATGTTTCCATGTGGAAGAGCTTTCAGTTTCACTCCAGTTGGAGCCTTGGAAATCCGGGTTTGGAGTTCGGATGGCCAAGTTATGAACTTGTGAAGCTTTGGGTTCTTCCTTGGTGTTCTTGCTGTTTGGAGAAGACAGTGAGCAGTGTGCAGAGCTGTTTAGCTACGCACACTGAGCTACACACGCTCTTTAGCGCTGCGTACGCAGGCTTGAGTACGCTTCCTGTTGGAAGCGTGTCTCCTTGAGCGTGCGTGACTTTCACGTAGCTGCTCCCTTGAGCGTGCGTGACTTTCACACACTGCTCCCTGTAGCGTGCGTGACTTTCATACACTACTCCCCTGTAGCATGCGTGACTTTCACACACTGCTCCCTGTAGCGTGCGTGACTTTCACGCAGCTGCTCCCTTGAGCGTGCGTGACTTTCACACACTGCTCCCTGTAGCGTGCGTGACTTTCACACACTGCTCTCCTGTAGCATGCGTGACTTTCACACACTGCTCCCTGTAGCGTGCGTGACTTTTATGCAGCTGCTCCCTTGAGCGTGCGTGACTTTCACACACTGCTCCCCTGTAGCATGCGTGACTTTCACACACTGCTCCCTTGAGCGTGCGTGACTTTTCACATACGCTGCCCCTTGAGCGTGCGTGACTTTTCACATACGCTGCCCCTTGAGCGTGCGTAACTTTCACATACGCTGCCCTCCTGCGTGCGTGTTATATTGCGTATGCATTCCCCCTGCGTACGTGCTTTTGTGCGTACGCATCCCCTGACCCGTATTTTGATATTTTATTAGATATTTCATGCCCATTTTATATCCTTACGCCTTTTGTCATGAACTTGATTTTACTTAAAATATTTGGAATGACTATTGTACATGGTATGATATGATAAGGAACTAGCATAACACGACAGTGACCCGTGGTGGTGTACTCCTGACATGACCAACCTGACATGATAGTGGCCCGTCGTGGCGCACTCCTGACAAGTACCCTGACATGATTTATCTTGATAACTTAACTTGACCTGCCTTGACACCGTGGGTGGTTCTTTCTTACTTGCTTGTTAATCCACTTGTCCTGTCTTGCATCATGTCTAGGATGGGAATCTGAGTACCACGGTCAGGAGCACCTATTAAAATGGATTAAAGTTAATAACTAGAATAACTCAGTAGTCATGAAGAGATGACACAGCTACAGGCAATCCCGTTACCTGGGCGCTCTTGGGATCTGTAGCCTGCCGTCGAGTAGGGCACATTTCCAGCGCACCGTCGAGTGTTGCACCCTCTAAGTCACCTAAGGGTACATTTGTCGTCCGGGCGATGTACCCACCTGAATTCAACCCTAATCTTTCGTCCTGGGTAGCCTGGATGGTCTGCAGGGCTTGTGGCTGTGGAACAATCTCACTGCATCTTGTTAGTAATTAGGCCTGTGATAACCCTAGTTAGTTAAAGTAGTAAGCCGTAGGATCTGCTTGGCCGTGATTGATTGAATGAGGTATAACCAGTCTAGTCATGTCTTGATCCTATGCCAGATTGTTTCATGTCTTGATTGCTTACATTATTATCTTACCGATAAATGGTGGGAAACCAAGCTCTGTTCAGATGAAGGGTTACAACCCCGGTCCTTATTTGGTTCACGGGTTGTAACCTGGCTCTCGAAATAGTTCCATGGTTATCTCATCGTATATCATCCTGACATGTTTTCATAATTCTAGTTTTAATATTATATCTTCTTGTGTTAATGCTGGCTTTTGTTCTTATTTCAAGGCCCCCTTGTGGCACTTGCTCTTTCTGGGGTTGACCCAGCTGGTTTTGTGTGGCCAGATTTTGGAGCAGCTCCCGAGGATCTACCAAGCTTCCAGCCCAATGGTGACAACTAGACGGAACCAGGGCCAAGAGTGGGTTTTCCTTTTTGCCTTGTCCACTTTATTGTAAAATTATTCTTTTGAGGCGTTTAGCCGACGAGCACCTGTTAGCTCGATGCACTTTTAATTACTGTCTGCCTACGGGCTGTAAACATGATTGACAAATCCTAGGGTTGATCATGTATGACTAAACTCTTGCTAGTCCTAACATTTTGTAACGACTAGCTTCATGATCAGCTGAATATGTAATATTTGGGACGCCTTATTATTGTATATTTAATGATCATACATCTTGCGACTTTGCTTACTTGTGGTGATTGAGACATTAGGCTTGTTCATGGCCATAAGAGACTGTTGGCTTGTAGAAAACCCTCACATATCTAGACAGCCGTGACCGTATATCGAGGTGGTTTCCATTTCAATATACGTAGCTGGCTATGTCTGCCCCCGCTCTCCAGTATTCTGGTTCTGGGGCGTGACATGGTTTAAGTGGTGGCCCATGCAGGTCTTGTCAATCAAGATGTGTGGGGGTTTACCAGATAGATGTCTCAATCAGTACTCGTCCTTGATCTCTGTTCGTATCTTCTGAATCCCTGGATTCTTACCCTGATCCTGTGCTTATATCATTGATCTGTCCTAGTCCTTTCCTTATTGTTCCCTGTGTCGTCTTCTTCAGCGGCACTGTACCTGGTCCTATCGATCGACGAGGTGGAGCACATTCCGCGGATCAGCAGCAACCCGGAGATCAAGCCCAGCATTCCGGGGTAGCCTCCAGAGTTGTGCCTACTGGAGGAGAGTCACCAGTTCGGCCCGTCCAGCCCGCAGAGCCAGATGATGGTACCTTAGTAGGCCTCATCAGAACCTTGATAGCTTTCCAGGATCGTCGAAGCGACACCCTGCACCAGACAGTTCAAGATGCTTTGACCCGAGGCGGACATCCAGGGAACCAGGCGGCAAACAGTTTCAAGCGCTTGAACCCTCCTTTCTTTGACGGCACCGAGGATGCGATTGCCGCGGATGCATGGCTTCAGGATACCGAGGTGGTTCTGGAAGCAGCTAGGACACCCGAGAATAAGAAGGTGGCGGTGGTACGCCTGCAGTTGTTGGACCTAGCTCGCAGTTGGTGGGCGGCGCAAGCCATGGGATTAGTGGCACCCATTGCTTGGGCAGTATTTAGAGAGAGATTCCAGACGAAGTATTTTGATGTTGTGGCTGGGTACGACCTGCAGACCAGATTTACCAACTTGAAGCAAGGAGGCAGAACAGTCGACAGTTATGCATCGGAGTTTTCTAGGCTGAGTAGGTTTGCCCCCACCTTGGTGGCGACCGAGTTTGATAGGGCCCAGCGATTCCAGCAGGGACTGCATTTGGAGATCTTGTTGGCGGTTGAGCAGTTCGAGCACCAGACGTTCGATGCAGTCTTGAGAGCAGCTAGGAGGCATGAGTATACGTTCCAGAGGATCGTGGATAGGACCGAAAATAGGAAGCGGTCCCATAGTCAGATGCACCAATCATCAGCTCCAGCCCCGGCAGCTGGGGGATTGACCATTGGAACTCCGAGGCGGGCGGCCTCCGTAACGTCGGTTCAGCATTCGACCCCGACGTACCCACAGCAACAGAAGCAGAAGCAGACTTTCGCGATGGGATGTTCTCATTGCAGGAAGCCAGGGCATGTGGTGGCAGACTGTCGCAGGGCGCAGGGATTGTGCCTGGCGTATGGAGCAGCAGATCATAGAATTGGAGCTTGCCCGAATAGGGGTGGTTCATCAACATCCAACTCTTCTAGCTCTTCGGTGAGAGGACCGGCCCCAGCACCAGCTCAGCAGCAGCAGTATCAGTCTTCGAGGCCCTTGTCGCCTCAGTCTCAGGCATTCCAGCAACAGCACCCCCAGCAGTATGCACAAGCCCAAGCTCAGACCCAGAATAGGCAGAGAGGTTTCCAGCAGAGGGGACCAGCAGCCAGAGGACAAGGTCAGGCCATGATGATGGCTATGGAAGAAAAAGTTGCACCAGGTAAGGTAGTGGCAGGTACTATTCTCGTCAACTCCTTTCCAGCTTCGGTATTGTTTGATTCTGGTGTATCACATTCATTCATGTCTGCACGATTCGCGACACGGATAGGATTGGAGCCCGAGTCGTTATCAGTGAGGCTCAATATACTTACTGGTAATGGTCTTGTGGGAGTAGATCGAGTGTTTTCCACGTGTCGGATCGTAGTTAGCGGTAGGGAGTTCCCCGCTAGATTTATAGAGTTTTCTATGGCAGATTATGATGTAGTCCTAGGCATGGATTGGTTGAGGAACCAGTATGCTAGGATAGACTGCCATATTGGCAGAGTTGTCTTTAGTATCCCGGCGAGCCAGAGTTTTCGTTTTCTAGAGGCGCAGTAGAGCCATCTTCTCCAGCATTGCGGATGGCAGTAGCAGCAGTGCAGTTACCCCGGATAGTTGAAGAGTTTCCAGATGTCTTTCCAGAGGAGCTTCCAGGGATGTCGCCAGAGCGGGAGATTGAGTTCACTATAGACTTGATTCCCGGGGCAGCACCAGTATCAGAGCGAGTCTACAGGATGGCGCCTTCAGAGTTAGAGATTTTGTACAAGATGATTGAAGAACTGAGGACCAAGGGATTCATCCGTGCAAGTGGATCGCCTTGGGAAGCCCCGATGCTTCTTGTAAAAAAGAAGGATGGTACGTCCTGGCTATGTGTTGATTATCGTACCTTGAATTCGGTAACAATCAAGAACAGATACCCTCTTCCGAGGATAGATGACTTGTTTGATCAACTCAGAGGGGCTTCAGTGTTCTCGAAGATCGATTTACGGTCAGGATACCACCAGATCAGAGTCAGAGAGCAGGACATCCCGAAGACAGCATTTAGATCGAGGTATGGACATTGGGAGTTCCTTGTTATGCCCTTTGGAGCGACCAATGCGCCGGCAGTATTCATGGACCTTATGAATCGTATTTTCATGCCTTACTTGGACCAATTTGTGATCGTATTCCTAGATGACATCCTGGTCTACAGCAAGAGTGAAGCAGAACATGAGCACTATCTCAGAGTCGTCCTTCAGACGCTTAGGGAGCATCAGTTGTAGGCCAAGTTCAGTAAATGCGAGTTCTGGCTCGATCACATTTCGTACTTGGGTCACATCATTACCCGAGGAGGAGTGAAAGTGGATCCCCAGAAGATTGTGGCTATCGAGTCATAACCGGTACCCAGCTCAGTGGCAGAGGTTCGCAGTTTCCTTGGATTGGCCGGCTACTACCGACGGTTCGTTTCAGATTTTGCAAGGATTTCAGCACCGATGACCCAGTTGACCCACAAGGATATGCCGTTTGTTTGGACAGCAGAGTATCAGGAATCATTTGAGAAGTTGAAGCGAGGTTTGATAACGGCTCCCATTCTCACCCTTTCAGATGGGACCGGAGGATTCACAGTTTATTGCGACGCTTCAGGCAGAGGATTGGAGTGTGTCTTGATGCAGCATGGGAAGGTAATATCTTATGCGTCACGTCAACTACGTGATCATGAGAAGAATTACCCGACCCACGACTTGGAATTGGCGGCGGTAGTGTTTGCTTTGAAGTTGTGGAGACACTACTTGTACGGAGAGAGAGTGGAGATCTTTACTGATCATAAGAGCCTGAAGTATGTTTTCACCCAGAAGGACCTTAATATGCGGCAGAGAAGATGGCTCGAGCTATTGGTGGATTATGATGTGGATTTGCAGTATCATCCCGGGAAGGCCAACGTTGTAGCAGATGCATTGAGCAGGAGAGCCGGAGTTTATTTCCTGACGGCGCAACCAGAATTATTGGCAGATCTTCAGAAGATGGGAATCGAAGTGGTTCTTCCTACCAGTGTGGCATTGATGGCCAGTCTACAGGTTCAGTCCAGCATAGTTGAGAGGATCCGGATGGCGCAGTCAGCAGATTCCAAGATCCAGCGACTCAGAGCAGAATGTGAAGCAGGAAGAAGGCCAGAGTTATGTATCCATGAAGATGGTACACTTCGACACGGCACTCGTCTTTGTGTACCCAGTGGAGATATCAGACAGAAAGTCATGGCAGAAGCCCACAGTTCACAGTATTCTATTCATCCGGGTGGTACGAAGATGTACCGTAATATTCGTCAGCATTTTTGGTGGAATGGCATGAAGAGGGAGATAGCCCGGTTTGTCTCTCGGTGTTTGGTTTGCCAACAGGTTAAAGTTGAACATCAGAGGCCCGCTGGACTTCTTCAACCCTTGCTGATCCCAGAATGGAAATGGGAACATATAACCATGGATTTCGTGACCGGATTGCCCAGATCTCCGGCCGGCAGAGATGCTATTTGGATAATTGTGGACAGGCTTACCAAGGTGGCACACTTTCTCCCATTCAGAGTTGGACAGTCGACGGTGCAGCTAGCAGAGATGTACCTCAGGCAGATCGTCAGGCTTCATGGTGTGCCAGTCAGCATCACCTCGGACAGGGATTCAAGATTCACATTACACTTTTGGCGCAGCTTGCAGAAGAGTTTGGGGACTCGTCTCCAGTTCAGTTCAGCATATCATCCGCAGACAGATGGTCAATCAGAGCGCACAATCCAGACTCTTGAAGATATGTTGAGATCTTGCACCCTGGACTTTGGTGGTTCATGGGAGAATCATCTGCACCTGGTGGAATTCTCGTACAACAACAGTTATCAGGCCAGTATCCAGATGGCACCCTTCGAGGTTCTTTATGGCAGGAAGTGCAGATCCCCGCTAGCATGGGACGATGTCGGAGAGAGGCAGATGCTCGGACCCGAGTTGATTTCCCAGATGATTGAAGTGGTCAGGAAGGTCAGAGATCACCTCCGAGTTGCCCAGGACCGCCAGCGCCATTGGGCCGATGCTCATCGGCGTCCCTTAGAATTTGCTGTCGGCGACCATGTATTCCTTAGGATCTCGCCTAACCGCGGCGTCATTCGCTTCGGCGTGCGGGGAAAGCTTAGTCCTAGGTATATAGGGCCGTTCGATATTCTAGAATGAGTAGGAGATGTATCCTATCGTCTCGCTCTTCCGCCGTTGCTAAGTGAGGTGCATGATGTATTCCATGTGTCCCAATTACGACGGTATATTCCGGACCCGAGCCACATCCTAGACCATTCGGAATTGGTTGTTGGTACCAACCTTTCGTATGAGGAGAGGCCCGTGTCTATTTTAGACCGGAGGGAAAAGATACTCAAGAACAAGACTATTAAATTAGTCCGTGTTGCTTGGGGTCATCAATCTCTATGTGAGTCAACGTGGGAGCGTGAGGACGACATCCGATCGCGATATCCCTACCTGTTTGACTCGTGAGGTATAATGCCTTTCTTATGCCTTACGTTTTCCCTTCCTTGCTTGTATTGTATGATTGTATGATTGAACTGCTTAGTGTAACTTGCCTGTGCTTAGTGTAGCTTGTCGTGGCAATCTCTAGCTCCTTGATTAAATTCCGAGGACGGAATTCTTTTAAGGTGGGTAGAGTTGTCACCCTTATTTCCGTATTTCCAGTATTTCATATTTAACTCGTATCTGGATTTTGGCATGTATTTTTATTTTTCTCAGCTTGTGGAATTTCGATATTTCTCGTATTTTGGGTTTTGGCCTGGCTCAATTTTAATTGGGTTGGTTCGGTTTGGTTCGGTTTTATGTGTTGGAACACCCTAGCCCTATGCTACACCCTCAAACCACCACAACTCCCTCTCTTTATATCCCCACCTACCACTCCCTCTCCTCATAACTTCCCCATTAACTTTCTTCTTCTTCTTCTTCTCCTTCCTCTACACAACTCTCATAACCCTAGGCAAGTGCACCTTGCCACTACATGAGAACCCTCTTTTCTTTGTCCATTTGATAGATTAGGACATGGAGACAAACATTAGAACTTGAGTTTTTGTGATTTGGAGCCCCCATTATCGTAGATCTAAGCTTTTCCTATTTTCGGATTTTGCATGGTTTGAGCTATTTATGTTGGTTTTCTATGAGTTTTGATGTTTCCATGTGGAAGAGCTTTCAGTTTCACTCCAGTTGGAGCCTTAGAAATCCGGGTTTGGAGTTCGGATGGCCAAGTTATGAACTTGTGAAGCTTTGGGTTCTTCCTTGGTGTTCTTGCTGTTTGGAGAAGACAGTGAGCAGTGTGCAGAGCTGTTTAGCTACGCACACTGAGCTACGCGCGCTCTTTAGCGATGCGTACGCAGGCTTGAGTACGCTTCCTGTTGGAAGCGTGTCTCCTTGAGCGTGCGTGACTTTCACGCAGCTGCTCCCTTGAGCGTGCGTGACTTTCACACACTGCTCCCTGTAGCGTGCGTGACTTTCACACACTGCTCCCCTGTAGCTTGCGTGACTTTCACACACTGCTCCATGTAGCGTGCGTGACTTTCACGCAGCTGCTCCCTTGAGCGTGCGTGACTTTCACACACTGCTCCCTGTAGCGTGCGTGACTTTCACACACTGCTCCCCTGTAGCATGCGTGACTTTCACACACTGCTCCCCTATAGCATGCGTGACTATCACACACTGCTCCCTGTAGCGTGCGTGACTTTCACGCAGCTGCTCCCTTGAGCGTGCGTGACTTTCACACACTGCTCCCCTGTAGCATGCGTGACTTTCACACACTGCTCCCTTGAGCGTGTGTGACTTTTCACATACGCTGCCCCTTGAGCGTGCATGACTTTCACATACGCTGCCCTCCTGCGTGCGTGTTATTTGCGTATGCATTTCCCCTGCGTGCGTGCTTTTGTGCGTACGCATCCCCTGACCCGTA
>JANAVB010021320.1:0-23200 GCA_029216955.1 Iris pallida
AACAGTCTCTCCTCCAAGGCAAATCTTGTCTTCGGTAGTGATGAACGCTGCAGCTGGACTCACCATGCCATCTCCTACTCCTGTTTCTGAGTCTGGACATAAAACTCCTAGTCCGGAACAGAGGGAGGAGATCGAGCAGAGGGAGAGAGAGAAATGAGGCCGTAGAGCCCAGAGAAAATATTGCAGAGACAGAGCACGAAGCTTTGCAATCTCCTGTACCGGTGATGGAGACTACTCAACCTCCTGCTACACCAGGAGCAACCCGTGAGGAGGAAGATCGTTTGATGATCGATGCTTTAAATGACTGTGACTTCGGTTTACAGGATTATGTTGACCAAACCACTGCAACTGCCAGTGGAGAGGCACCGGAGGAACATGAAAGCAAGGAGAGCTCATCATCAGAAGAATCGAGGATGCACAGGATCCTGAGGTGCATGTGTCTCCTGAAGCGATAATGACACCTTGGATGTTGAGGTGCAGATATCTCCCGAAGCTGCTGATGACACCTTGGATCCCGAAAAGGATGTTGAGGTGCAGGCATCTCCGAAAAAGATAGCGGATGAAGAAACGGCCCTGGAGGAAACTCCTGCTGTTGATCCCCAAGGTATAGAGTGAAATTAGCAATCTTCTTTTAATAAATTGATAGCTAACATCTTTATTCTTATTCGTGCAGAGACCGCATCTTCTCCAGCACCTTTAGTATGCATGGATATAGTGCTTGCAACGACGATAGCCAGTAACAGTCGTCATTTATCATGTGGTTCTGAAGCAGGAAGTAGTCAGGCAGTAATGTCTGAGGCTACTTCTGCTCAGCTGGAATCTATCCCAATAGATGACAGGCCTGATACTGTACCAAGCTATGGTAAGAATGCTTTCACTTTTTGATCTTCTTTGATAGTAGCAAATGATAGTCAAAATGACAAAATTTTAATTTTGCAGAGGAACAACCGAGAGGAGCGACCAGCTCTACTCTAGCTCCTTTATTCAAAGAACCTTCTGTCCGTACAAGAAACTGAACGTCCCCGCCGTTTCATCGTCAACAGGAGTAGCTGCTACTCCTGGTGCTTTGGCTACTAATCAGTTTATCATAAAATCATTTACCAAGTTCTTCTTTGATTCATTGGGACCTTTAATAAATAGAGTGATGGAGAAAGAAGAGGCCGATTTCTCCACGGTTAGAGGTCCAACCTCTTATTTGGTAAATGCCATCCGCGATCAGGGTGATGAGCCTCAGGCCACTTTTCTTGAACACATATTAAATAAGCTGGAGACCTCAATAAATAGCTACAAAAAGCTAAACAAAGGAGAGGTAGAACTTTTAGTGCAAGCCGAGTTTGAACGAATGTCTCAAGAGGCTGCAATTGAGAAAGTTAACTTCCAAATTCTCCTGGATACTTTCGCCGCCAAGTCTGCTGAGTACAATTCCAAGGTGGAAACAGTAACCTCTGTTACAGAAAGAAAAGAACAGAGAATTGCTGAATTGAAAGCAGAGATTGCCCGTCTTCAGGAAGAACTGGAAGATAAGGTCACCGAACATCAAATTGCAATTCAACAACTCGGTGCTCTAACCAAGAAAGGGACGAATATGCTGAGGCTCATAATGCTGAAATCACTCGCCGAATGGTAACTCTGCCAACCTTTAATGAAAAATCTGGGATGGAAGAAACCAGGAAGAGAGTGATAGAATCCCGCGAAGAGCGACTGCAGACTCTGAAGCAACAGATTGCCAATCTGATGACACCTCCGGCTTAGTATAAGATTATCTTATATCTTCTTGTTTTTAAAATATGAATCTTTGTAATGTCTTGAATTTTGATCAATAAAAGACAACTTTTTGGGGTTCTATTATTTATTGCATATCTTATTCAGATACAAATAATAGAGATAGAAAATATATTCAGAGGTACAGGACATGATATATTTCTTGAGTCTGAAAAATAATTATATTCAATTATATCTGCTCAGAGGTAATATGGACGTGGCAAATATATTTTATTTAATACTATTATTTCAATAGACAATTTAATCGAGAATGATAAGTTGCTGATGTGGAAAACGAACAAAATGAATCGTCAAAATATATGAACGAAGTGAATTGTCAGGATGAACGGATGAACCGTCAAATGAGTGGAATGAACGAACGAATCGTCAGATTGATTGAATGAACGGGTGAACCTTCAGATGATATGTGAACGAACGGGTAAACCGTCGGATGAATGTGATGAACGGACGAACCGTCGGGTAATTGTGGATAGAATGAACGGATAAACCGTCGAATGATGATGAACAGATGAACCATTAGATGATAATGAACGGATGAACCGTCAAATGAATGTGTCTCTTCATTGTTTTAAGAACCTCTGCCTATAAATATAACAGAAATCTGGAAGGAATGATCATTTTCACTTTTCAACATAAAAATGTCGTCTGAAGATGCATCCAAGAAGGCTGAAATCGCCTCGAAGGTTACAGCGAGCACTGAAGAACGTCCTGCCGATCCAATCCAACCAAAGTAGACAAAAGCAGGCGAAGGTTCGTCTGCACCCAAACCACCGCGGGATATCCTGGACTTTCTGCTTGAACCAGGAAAGACTGAAGAGGAAGAGGTCATGAGGCTGGCTGCTTGCAAGTTCCTGGTAGGTTCCAGTAAAGATGTTCTCAGCTCTTTTGCTGATTATGTCTTTGATAAGGACGGAAGTGGTCCACGTCCCAATGTCAAGAAGGATGATAGTGACTTTCCTTGATATCATGTAACATCGTTTATGATGTAATAAAAATCAAACTTTATTTATGAACTGTCTGATCATATTTACATAAAATCTCTGTTACATTTATACATAGTATTTCTTGAGGAATTTGCCATTGATAGGCATCATTGCAACTCGACCGTCTAGCTCTGTGAGTTGATAGGCTCCATTTGAAAAGACTTTGCTGATAATGTAAGGCCCTTCCCACTTCGTATCGAACTTGCCTTTGCTTGAGTGAGTCATTGTCATAGGACGTCTGACTGTTAAAACAAGCTCTTCTTTCTGAAAGGCTCTGACTTTAACTTTGCGGTTGAAAGTCTTTGAGATGCGGGCTTGGTATAACTCAATATGCTGTTGAGCTAATAGCCGCTTCTTATCAAGCGCTTCTAACTCTTGAAGTCGGAGAAGATCGTTGTTCTATGTCGTGAGCTCGTTGGCGATAGCAATCCTCAAAGACGAAATTTGGAGTTCCAAAGGTAGAACTGCTTCACAGCCGTATACCAAAGAGAAAGGTGTACAGCCGGTAGGGTTGCGGACCGTAGTACGGTAGGCCCAAAGACATTCTCCAAGCTTTTCACTCCAATTCTGTTTGTTAGTAGATACAAACTTCTTGAGGAGCTTGATGATAGTTTTCTTGAAGGCTTCAGCTAAGCCATTAGCAGCAGGATTGTAGGCTGTCGAGGCAACATTGTCAATCCGATGATCATCACAGAACCTTGTGATTTTTTGGCTGATGAACTGAGGTCCATTGTCGTGGATGATTCGTTGAGGTGCACCAAATCTATAGATGATATGATATTTCACAAAATTGATGACGCTGCTGGTCTTGACTTCAGCCAATGGTATTGCTTCGGCCCATTTGGAGAAGTAGTCGGTTATTGCTAGTATAAACCGATGTCCCCTAGAAGAAGGAGGATTGATAGGACCTATAATGTCCATGCCCCAAGCTTCAAAAGGCCAGGATGCAGCGGTCGGATGGAGGAATTCCGATGGTTGATGAATAAAATCTGCATGGATTTGACAAGCTCGACATTTCTTCACATATTCGATGGCATCAGAAACCATAGAGGGCCAATAGTAACCTAGGCGTCGGATACGATCCTGTAGCTTAGGACTGGGTTGATGTGCTCCGCAGACACCATCGTGAGCTTCACGTAATACTTGCTTTGCTTCATCACCAGCAAGACAGCGCAAGAGTAGGCCGTCATAGGTTTGCCGGTAGAGTGTCTTGGTGGTCTGATTGTAATATAATCGGAGAGACCACCGACGAATACTCGTAGCCTCCTTGGGATCTTCAGGTAGTATATCATGGACTACGAAGTCGATGAAAGGAGTTCTCCAATCTTCATTGATAACATTGACTTCAGTAAGATTACTGAACTCAATATTACGATTATTTTCGATGCAAAACAATTCCCGATTAGAGACGACCACCACTTGCTGTCTTTTGATAGGGATGGCTAAAAATGCTGCAAGATTGGACAAAGCATCGACCTCGGTATTGCAAGCTCGACGTACATATTCGATGAAGAAGGCTTTGAATGATGTAGCCATGTTGATTGCAGCTTCAAAGTAAGGCACTAGATCTTGATGGCGAACTTCATAAGTCCCTCTAACCTGGTTAACAACCAGCTTGGAGTCACCATAAACTTCAAGATACTCAACGTCAAGTTGTTTGGCTAGCTGAAGGCCGATAAGTAGAGTATTGTACTCTGCCACGTTGTTGGAACAAGGCTCATCTAGAGAATATGCTCTTTGAATAGCTGACCCGTCCGGAGAAACAAGGACAACTCCAACTCCTGCAATAATGGCACCATTGGGTCCAATCCTGGATGCACCATCAAAAAATAGACGCCAAGTAGGAAATTCTTCAGAGATTGTATTAGATTCTAATGTCTTATCTGGAATTTTATCATAGAGTTTAGATGTCTCTGGAACAGGATGAGCTGCTAAGAAATCCGCCAGTGCTTGACCTTTGACAGACTTTTGAGGAACATATACCATGTCATATTGGGCTAGCAGAATGGCCCATGTAGCCAGCCGAGAATTGAGTGTGCTGGGCTTCTTCATCAGTACCCGAAGAGGGTTAACTCGGGATATGACATGAATAGTTTGGCCAATGATGTAATGCCGGGTCTTCTGAACAGCAAACATGAGAGCTAGGCATTCTTTTTCGACCGGACTATAACGGTGTTCAGCACCAATCATAGTACGACTGAGATAGTAGATAGCTTGTTCGTGGCCTTCTTTGTTCTTTTGGGCAAGTAAAGCACCCAATGAATGGTCCATAGCACGAACATACGTTAAGAATGGTATGCCAGAGATTGGTGGCACCAAGACTGGTGGATTCATGAGATACCGCTTGATGTCGTCAAATGCTCGTTGACATTCTTCGGTCCAAACGAAAGATACACCCTTCTTTATGAGTTGAGTGAATGGTCTACAGCGTCCAAACAGATTCGAAATGAATCTCCTGATGTACGCAAGTCGACCTTGGAATCCTCGTAGCTCTTTTAGATTGCGTGGAGGACGCATCTCTTGTATGGCTTTGATCTTCTCGGGATCCACGTGTATACCCTTAGAGGTAATGACGAAGTCGAGAAATTTGCCACTAGAGACACCCAAGAATGACTTGGTGGGATTCATTTTGAGTTGATATTGGCGCATGAGATTGAAGATAGTTCTCAAGTCTTGGATGTAATCTTCCTTTAGGCGACTTTTGACAGCAATATCGTCAACGTAGCATTCGACAGTCTTGCGCAGATGATCTCGAAAGATGGTACTCATGGCTCGTTGGTACGTTGCACCAGCATTCTTGAGACCAAATGGCATTACTGTATAGCAGTAGACTCCACGAGGAGTACGGAAAGAAGTATGTTTTTTATCTTCAGGATTCATCCGAATCTGATTATATCCGGAGAATCCGTCCATGAAAGATATTCTTTCGAATCCACAGGTGTTGTCGATCATGACGTCCGTAATAGGGAGAGGAAATTCATCTTTTGGACATGCTTCATTAAGATCCCGAAAATCGATACAGACTCGAACTTTACCGGTTTTCTTTAGAACTGGGACGACATTGGCTACCCAATCAGGATATTGTTCTTCTCGAATAAAGCCACAAGCGATGAGCTTCTTGACTTCATCATCGATCGCATCCATCATTTCTGGCTTAAAACGCCGTTGTTGCTGTTTGACCGGTTTTGTATTCGGCGGGATGTTCAATTTGTGAGTAGCGACTTTAGGATCTAAACCTGGTATGTCTTCATAACTCCAGGCAAAGACATCGATGTATTCTTTAATCAGAAGAACTAATTCTTGTTTATCCGCCTCTGGAAGGTTCTTGCTGATGAATATTGGACGAGGTGACCCGCTTTCTCCTACATCAACTTGAACTAATTGATCTTCGGTAGGAGGTTCTCTTTGTTCGAATCGGAGTTCCTATTGGGTATCCATCCGTTGAGCCCAAGGATCTGTTTCAGGATTTTCTTCAATATCCTCGTCATAGCCTTCTGGGAGTTCGACGGAGACCATGTTAGAAGATACAGTCAACCGATAAACTTGACCGATGCTGGTATCAGAATCCCATGATCAGGAATCAGAAGAGTTAGAGCGCTCCTCACTATCGGATTCAGAGCCTGCTGGGGATAACACTGGAGGAGAAGCATATCCGAGACCTCTTTTGGTCCTGCTGTAGTACATTTCTGACTTTCCTTTCGGAACAGCCGTACGGATAGGGGTTCTTCTACCTTTACCGTAGTTGAGGCCGCTCTTGAAGTCGTAACCCATCTTTCAGATGATGTCTTTTGATTGTTGACTGTAACGACGGAGTTGAAGATGTACCGTGTCGTTGCTTTTGCTATCATCCGTATAGCTGAATTGTTGTTCCGGTCCTTTACTAAGAAGTATTGGACTCTCGCCTTTCTTACGAGCGGGAACAATACGATATGAATCTTTTGGGTGTTCAAATGAGACTTCTGTTTGAAGAGATTGTACAACTCCTATTGTAAATGACTGAAAGCTATCTAACATGTCCAAATAGCATTTAGCATGATAAATGACATCAGTATACTGGAAAGTAGATGCTTTTTTTATTGATTTCTACATTTGTATTTACAGCAGAACCTTTAGCCTTAGCAGGCTTGGTCAGATTGATTACAAGAGGGGGAGAAGAAGAACGTGGAGGAGGATTGGCTTTGTTACGACGGAGGTCGATAACAAGCGGCTCAGAAGAGGTGAGCTCCCTTTTGTCCTTGTTATGAATTAAATCGATAACAAGGGGCTCAGAAGAAGTGAGCTGCTTTTTATCCTTGTTACGGCGTAAGTCGATAACAAGCGGCTCAGAAGAGGTGAGCTCCCTTTGATCCTGATCATCAATTGATTGCTTCTGGACTGGCAAGTGAATAGCCAGTGGTTTGGAGGATTGAGGACGAGAAACACGCCCTTTGACAGAAATGATAAGGGTATCATTAAGCACTGTTTCTTGCTCTTCTTCAGTGTCCAGAGACAGGACAACCTTCATGAATCTGTCCTTGTACATACGAGCATCATTGCAGTATGCTTCGACGCCTTTGAAAGGATAGAGATCAGCAACCTCCTTTTGTACCTCTCCATTATCATCAACATATTTAAAACATTGATGGAGAGTTGAAGGGACAATATTATGCTCATGCAGAAATGGTCTTCCCAGCAAAGCATTGTAAGAACAACCATGATTGTCAATGATATAGAAGGTCACCTTTGTGCGAAGATTGTCTATTTGGAGTTTTAGGCAAATCTTACCCAGAGGCTCACTCTTTCCTTGATTGAACCCGAGGATGGTGGTGATTGTACTGGAGAGACTATGCACTGGGATCTTCAGCGCATCCAACATTGTTTTTGGCATAATGCTGAGAGCAGACCCTGGATCTATCAGAATACGATCGACTTTCATCGAGTCGACGTATCCTGTATAGTAGAGAGGACGGTCGTGCCTGTTGTCTTCCATCAGCATGTCATCCTGTGTGAAAGTTATATTTGGAATTAACTCCAACACACTATGACAATGGAGGCAAGAGACTGGCTCTGCTTTCGGCTTCTTCAGAAGAGCTAGACAAGTTTCAGCTTGCATGAGAGCTTCGCTCAAAGTTTTTCGAGTCTCTTTGGAGAGGCGCAAGAGCTCGAAAATGGACAACCGGGCCGGTGTATTGGCCAGTTGAGCCAAGATATCAAAGTTGTAAGGCTTTTCAAGTCCAGACGGAGATGTCTTCTTCAAAGGTTTGTCGAAGCGAACTTTTTGTTTGCCTTTATCAGCGACCGTCGGCTTGGGAGGAGTAGACTCTACAACCGGTGAAGATGCAGTAGGAATATCCTCAGTAGAAGCAGGCTGCACTGGAGCAGGCTCAGAAGAAGAAGCAGGATTCTCTTGGGCTTCGGGGTAATCCTTTAGATAGGCTTTCCCTGATCTGGTGCCCAGCAAGATTTCTTCATCAATTATGGGGTCAAAAGACACCATATTGCAAGTCTTTGTCTTGCCCTTGGAGCGGTCTTTCTTCTTGGAGGAAGAGGGAAGTTCGAACTCTGAAGCAAGATCCGGATGAATCCATATAATCTCGCCATTGTCAAGAGACAAGGGGACGAGACCTTCACTTCGTGGAGGAGGGAGATTCTCAATCTCAAGAGTAGCTTTGGGGATAGGAATGACACCGTGCTGTACCATCTGGGACGGGAAGTCACCGAATTGAACTGAGACTATATTTGCAGTAACAGTCTTCTCGTCTTGTTGCAGAGTGACAACGCCAGCATTGACCAGCTCCTAGATTTTGCCTTTGAGCACATAACATGCTCGAGTGGGATGTCCGATGAACCTGTGATAGACACAGTACTTGGGATGATCAGTCTTACCGACTTCATCGGGCTTCTTTGGATCTGGAAGTTGGATTTTATTGCTTTTGATTAAGAAATCAAAGATGCTCGCTGTGTCATTCTCGTCAAAAGAGTACTCTACTTTCGGACGAGGTTCCCTCGGTGGGGGTGCTGAAGGAGTAGAAGTGGACGTAGGAGGTGCTACGTTAACCGCCAGAGATTCTTTGTTCTTGTTCAAATTGATATTCAAAGTTTCTTTTCCCTTGCGGTTGTTCTGGCGATTGCCACCACCTGATGTTTGATGTTCATTCCGATCGGGGTTAGACATTTGTACCCCTAACTGCTTGAATTTGTCGGCGCTAACTTCAGCTGCTTTAGCGTTGACAATGAAGGATGGCCAATCTTGGAACTGAGTTGACCCTGTCCACATGCTGATGATAGGCAACAGATTTGCCTTGCAGGTGTCTATGGTGACAGCAGCCGGAGTTCCAGGAGGCATTTTCAAAGCTTCCCGACGAAATTTTTCAATGAAACTCTCAGGAGTTTCATTGTGCCTTTGTTTGATTTTATTGAGGGCTGACATAGTCATGTCATTGATCCCCTCGTAAAATCGTTCCAAGAAGATTTGCTTTAAGCCAGAGAATGAGGTGATACAACCATCGGGTAAGCTTCTATACCAATCGTATGCTACGCCGGCTAAACAGCCGACGAATACTCTTGTAAGAAGAGCGTCATTTGGTTGAAGTTGGACAGTCATAACCTCAAAGTGGTTAATTAACTGACTGGGAGAAGTGCTGCCGTCAAACTGCGAGATAGTTGGGATCTTGTACTTCGGAGGAAATGGAACTTCCTTCCATTTAACTGGATAAGGTTGTTTGATCCCCAACCTTTGCAAGCTGTCTTTCTCCTTGAGCTTCGAACTGAGTCCACAGGAGCTTGACAGCTTCATTGGCATCTTCCACTGATGTAGAAGGAGCGGGCTGAACTACGATGTTAGGAGGAGGAACAACATGATAAGCACTACCCCCAGCACCTGATTGACTGGGTGTAGATTGGATCTGTACAAGAGGTACTGGAAGAGATGCTATCCCCAGTCCTGCATTAACAGGCACCGACGATGCTATGATTTCAAGATTTGCAGGAGGTACGGTCGGTGGGACTGTATGCTGGGCCACAATAATGGAATGCATACTTGCGACCATTTCCGCCATGGTCTTCAGCTTGTCTTCTAATGCAGCTATTCTTTGTTCTTGACTAGCTGAACTGGAAGCATCAGGATCTTTATTGACAACATAAGCTGTCACTTCTCTGGGTACAGTGGAGGATACTGTCTGCTCTGAGCTTTCACTGTATGCATCGTAGTTAGAGAAAGAATCATCTCCTGAGTGAAAAGGAAAGAGACGTTCGAAAGGATCTTGAAGATTCCTTTGACCGATTGTGTCTCGGCTTCGGGATCTTGTATGTTGGAATACTCCTTCAGAGGATTCTTGGAGTAAATCCAAATACCGCTGGCTTGGCTTACGAGGCTTCCCGTGCTTGGAGCACTTCCTACCCCCAGTGTCTCTGGAAGTCATGTTGACGGAAGCGTACAAAACCTCGTCTTCATCTTCTGACATAGGTTCGGAGTTAGGAAAGTTCAGACGATCGAAGACAGATCGTCTTGTTGTTTGACAACAACACTTGATGACCACTTTATGATTGCAATGGTGTCCAAGTGGTTGCACTAGGGATGTTAAGATATTATCCCATTTTTGCTTGAGGTGTTCTCGGAGATCGGGAACAGCAACAGGATGAGGAAAAGTTCGAGGGATGTGTTCTTTGATAACATTCGGAACATGGTTCCGGTTCTTCAAATGTTTTGTCCCCTGAGTATATAGGGAAGTGCTCACTTCATTGGCATAGGTGTCCGGATTCTTGATCCTGGAAGTTTGCTTCTGATACTGGTTGGTCTTCGACATTGGTTGTTTACGTTTCACCGAAGTTGGCTTGTTGAGATAAGTTCTTAGATCAGCAAACTCACCCCCAGGGCTTTCCGTCTGAGACACCAGCAATTTTTTCTGTCTTGAACGAGAGATCTTGAGGGTTGGGAGATCTTGGAACTCTGCTACCGGAGTAGGCAGAATACCTCTCTGATCAGTACACTTCCCTTTGGCAAGGAGAGAAGAAGAATCCTTGTGAGAAAGGGTCCTTGTACTGACTGGTGCCGGAGCACATTCATATTGATCTCAACGGTAAAAACTGAGGAAGATTGAGAAAAGACCAAGGGGCATTTTCCTCTATTTTGGAAAGAAGGGTTAGCTAAAGAGCGTTTTCCTCTTTTGTCTTCCAAGTCATGGGACGAGGAAGTTTGAGAAAAGACCAAAGGGCCTTTTCCTTTGTTCTGAAGAGGAGGAGGAATAGCTAAAAGACTACCCCCAGTGGATTACGCAGGAGCAGCAGAGTGTTGGAGAGGAGCAAAACTTTTCCCCTTGTTGTGAGAAGAGGAGAGATTAGCCAAAGGGCTGTCTCTCTTGGATTGCGCAAACACAGTTTGCGCATGGGTTGATGACGCATTGGCAGATTACGTAGGAGGAGTTCTGGCAAAATGTCTTCTGGCCTCAATCACTGTGGTTTGCGCAGCAGAAGCCTTGTTGTTAGAGTGCTGGAGTTGTACTCTGGTTGCTGGAGTAGTGGACTGCGCAGGCAGAGTAGCAGCCAACTGCGCCAGAGGAACAGGAGTCTTATATTTTGACAGAGCAGCATATGATATATAGGTTGTGCACTGGCAACAGTAGACTGCGCATGAGTGGCAGAGACAGATTGTGCAACAACAGAGACAAAAGACTGTACAACAGTCTTGGTGGCAGAGACTTAGACTTTGCAGCAGTCTTAGGGACAGAATCAACAGACTGCGCAGCAGTCTTGGGGACCCACACTGGGCGCACTTTGCTCGTGGCAGAAGTTGTTGTAGTACGAGGAGTGGTCCTGGAGTTGATCATGGCTTCATAGGCTGTCTGGTTGACCTTTACAACCAGCGTCTTCTGCGTCTTCCCGATAGACGCAACCTCACATTGAGTTGTCACTTCCTCGTCGGAGGAGAAAGTCGTCCCCAGCAGAGTCGCCATTTTGTTTGCAAAAACAAAAGTATGAACTTTATTTCAACAAACTTTGTAAAGAGATTACAAAAATTCTGGAAAAGTACAACTGTAGGAATCCAATCTAGAAGACGATTGCTTTATCCCTTGGACGATGTGAACTTTGAAGACGATAGCCTCTAAAATTGAAGGTAAAAGCCTCGGAAGAATGCAGCAGCACTTGGGCAAGAACTCCTGAACTCTCTGATATTTCTGAACTTTTTTGTCTGATTCCTCCTGGAATGAAGACTTGAAACTCTATTTATAGAGTTCTGGAAATAACTAACTTTTAGTTATTCTGAATGGCATAAGTTGGATTGCGCATGCACTGGATAGCGCAGTATTAGACTGTGCAGGTAGTTGTCTGATCGTGGGCCAACTGTCTTAGACACATGGCATCATTTGATTGAAATACGCATGATCGTACACAGACGGTTGCCACGTAGTGAGCAATTGATGGCATAAATGCCATGTGTACATTTGTCAGTTGTCATGATGAAGTGCGCCACATAAATTGCGCTAGGATGGACCGCGCTAGGCTGGATTACGCTGCAAACAGATTGTGCTGCATATACAGCTGTCCTTGAGTGCTGTACGGCACAATAAACGAACAGCCTCCTCATTCTTTGTGCTGTCAGTTGTCAGAAGATTTGATTGTGTCAGGTAATGATGATATGGCCACGTCAGCTTGCGCACTTGGGAGTATGCGCAGTCCAGTCTGCACAATCTGGATGATGCGCAATCTGACTTCTGTACAATTAATTTGAAAGATGTATTTCTTGATTTTTATGACTTTGTTGATGGGTGCAACTTGATTTTTTAGGACCTACAACATGGAATTGCTGTTAGCGTTTGTACTTGCTCATATCCTGACATGATAACCCCGTTGATGTTTACAGAGAATTTAGATGCTGACTGCTCGACCTTCTATGGGTTTGGCACAGATGGAGACTTTGACCAGGATCTACATTTGGTGACAGTGCCTGCACTACTAAAATATCATCAAATAGCGACGTAACGTAGCGACGGCAAGAAATTACGTCACCAGTAGCGACTTCTTTATAAACACGTCGCAAAACGTTGCTGACTAGCGACGTTCTGCGACAGGAGTATACTACGTCGCTGAATAGCGACGTTCAGCGACATATTATAAGTATATGTCGCCATGGTTGCGAATATTCGGATATGAGTCGGACACGCCCGGCCTACGTTGGAAAACTCAACATAGTAAGTTGTACCAAGCTAGAAAAAACTAACAAGTCAATATGAATAAGTACAAATCACAGCATCTATAACGTCCCAGAGAATCAAAGTACATGATTAGTCACTTATTACATTCATCCAGAAATGGTAAGTTAAAAGTAACGTCTGAATCTCAAATACAAGAAATGAAAGAAACATCTAAAAGGGTGAGATAGCTAGGCCTCATCGGCCTCTAAGTCCAGAGCAACTCCAGCTGGCTCCACTATACCTCCAGGCTCCTGCCCGTAGTATGTGTCACACAAAGCCTCCATCTCACCTGCAACATATCCAATCAGGAGCGGAGCAAAGTATATCTAAGGTAACGAACAAATACGACGTGAGGTGGAAAAGAGTACAGGGTACATGAAAATAAGTACATGAAATGAGAACATGAGTGCTGAAAAGTAATACAGGGAATACAGGGAACATGAAATAAACCTGAACATGAATGTACAAGAAAACCTGACATGTGCAATATATTTGAAATACATCCAGGATGTGTGACCGGCTTGGGTAGTATATGGCACATGAACGATGATACGACTTAGGGCCCGCGTGCACAGTGCGAGGCCTAAGCTATTCACATGAGTTTGTTTGGATTTGGTCACACACCTGTAGTATTTTCCCTCCCAGACACAAGTACAAGACATAAAAGTACAAGAGTACACGATAACGTGTCATATCGTGTCACAAGAGTGTACATGATATGAATGTAAATGAATATGAACATGAACCATAGAATATACTTGCCTTGCTCGGGATAATCAGGAAAATGAAGTAGATCTGTGAGTCCTCATGTTATTAAGGTAAGTTGATTAAACTCTAATCTATTTAACAAGTAATTAGCCATGCATCTTCTAACCATATACTAACCATAGAATATCTATAATAGTATTCTAGATATATACTAGTTCCAGCTAGCTAGGAAATATACTAACCATATCCAAAATATTTGTATAAATACTAGTATTTTGAAATATGATTGCTTACCAAGTACAAAATAATAATTATTAAATCATTTGTTCTTTTGTGTTTGTAAAAGAAAAACCAACAATAATTGTTATTGCAACTATAACCAACCCAATAATACTAGCCCCTAGTGGCCAATTTCTCATAACAGACCCATTTGTGCCTTCTCCTTTGTTGGCTTCAACCCATTGCTGACCTGTACTACTATCACCCATACTCATTTTTTAAAAGTTCCAAAGCAACAGGTAGAGCCCAACCTTCCCAACAGCTAGGGAATTCAAATGGTAACACACTTCATTGTTGAACCAACATACACTAAATATTAGACCAACCTACACATAAGCTAAACTCAATAATGGACATGATGTCCTTCCCAGGTTCGAATCAACCACAGAAGCCAAAAATACAGAAAAAATTTAATAAGAGTTTACAACCAAGTCGAAATCAAATCATTCAACAAAAGAGACTTATCAATGCCGATCCTAACTCCAATCGATCGCCAACACATGAACCTGGCTAAACACAATCAGCAACTGGACACACACGCGAACTAGACACGAACTCACGCACAACCCAGGACACGGATGCAACTCCGGACACGAACAAGCACTGGACACGAATAATACCTACTTAATATTCAAAGTAAAGGCACAACATCAAATAACAGAGTTATAGGATTTACCTGGAGAAAAGATTCGATCACAGGAAGGGTTTGATCCAAAGTATCGGACACATCTATTTCAATCCAAAGCAAATCGAGTACCTATCAATCATTATGAAAAACATAAGAGGTGCATAAATAGAGGAGTTAAATTCCAGAGCGATACGTGGTGTTCTTCTGGATTTGATAAAAGAAAACTTGAGAACATCCAATAAACTTACTCGATGGAAAACACAACAATCCAACAAATCGATCAAGAACTCAGTTCAATCCAGACCATATCTTGCTCAATTTTCCTAGAAAATCCCATACGCATTAAGAACGCAACGAATTTGACTCTCGATCCAAGAAATTCAAATCCAGGCCAATTGTAGTTTCTATCATATTTTGAATAGCTTGTCATGTATGTATTTGCTCTCAATCTTGACTGGATTCAGTGAAAATTTTACATGGCTCTCTATCTTATGCATTATGGACCTTTTTGGCGGAGATAGAGATACTTTGTAGGCCAATCATGGTGATTGGATAGATAGATTATTTGATCTTAAATGTTTAATGAGTTGTTTCCAAATTTTGATGTATTGTTGGATTCTTGTATTTTAATCAAATGTAAACTTTGGAGATTGTAATATGATTTAGTTGTTGTGAATGATCAAATACCTTATTTGTGATCAAAGTTTAATATATGGATTTGAAATTATTATTGAGGTATAGACAGTATACTGCCGTCGATACTGCGGCATACGCTAGACTTTTCCACTTACTTGTATCCCAAAAAGTGGGTGCGGGTCGTGACATATGGAGTTCTTTACCCATCTTCTGGATGAGGCGGTGGTGGAGGGGCTGATTACCCTCTATTCGAAATAATGACCATGTGGTATCCCACCTTATCTATGTCGATGACTTGCTCCTCTTCATGGAGCCTTCGAACAAATTTCTTGACACTCTTAAGGACATCCTTGATTCTTTTAAAAGTTGGTCTGGACTGCAACTTAACATAAACATGAGTCAATGTTCATGAATCGTACCTGTGGAAACAAGGAAGCTTGGCGAGACAAGATGGGCATACCAGAAGGGAAGCTCCCTGTCAAATATTTGGGCCTTCCCCTTTCTATCAACTATGTCGCTGATGAAGAATGCAAGGGTCTCCTCAATTACATGCATTTGAGACTGGAGAGATGGTGTAGGCACATGTTTGTCCTTTGGGGGTAGGATTTAACTCATCAGAGCTGTCATTTTGGTAGTAGTTATGTACTGGCTGAGGCCATTATTCTTTCTAAGGGCATCATCAAGAAGATTGAGCATATGTGTGTAAACTTCCTATGGATGGGGAGAGGATGCATGCTATAAGTTGGGAGGAGTTGTGCCGGCCGAAAAAGGAGGGAGGAGTTGGTATGAGATCTCTGTCCCTCCTGAGAGAAACGACCTTCCCTAAACTTTTCTCGAGATTCATTAATGGGAAGTCGCTCTAGGCGGACTATGTTAAGGGAAGATATTTTTTCGAAAGAGGATGTCTGGTCTACTAATAGCAATAACAACTACTCGGTCATGGTAAAATTGTTGTTAGCTACGAGGCACAAGGCTAAGGACAAACTCATCAGGGTGATGTGCTCAGGGGCTCAAACCAGCATTTGGCATGACCGTTAGATCAAACACTCTAACTTGATCGAGAGGGAGGACTGGCATGTTTATGAGCTGATGGGTTCTACTGACATGGTGGGTAGTCTTATTCAGGAAGGAGGGTGGAAGCTACATGGCCATTTGATTGAGGTGGCCCATGCGAAAGATATTCATGTAATGAAGATTAATAGGCAGGGGACATAGGACTACTAGGTTTGGAAAAATGGAGAAAATACACTTTCAAGTTTCGTACAACAGTGAACCAGACTAGGACCTACCACGAGGAGGTCGATTGGGCAAAGGTGGTATGGATGAAAGGGGCGACGGTCAAGATTTTTCTGTGCCTCTACAAAATGATCTGGAACATACTACTTACGAGGGACAAGCTTGCCATATTCGGGATCCACTGTAACGATACGAAGTGCTGCTTATGTAATAAAGACGATGAGTCTAGGGATCATTTGTTTTTCACATGTGACTTTGTTTGGGAGATATGGTGCGCTAAAGAGCTAGGTTTGGGCTTACTGCTGCAAAAGCAGAAACTTCTCATCGGTTATACATGAAGTTAAAGATCATAAGGCAACAGAGCGAGTGAGTACTGTTGTCTATGTCTTAATTAGCTTTAGGGCGGTGGTTTGATATGTTTGGAGGAAAAGAAATCGACGCATCTTTGAGAGTCTTTTCCTCAGTAATTTAGCTGTACAAAGGAATATACAATCTGACATTGATATTCTAGACCCCAAATGACCATTTTGTAATCGGGGCTATATCATAGTTATAATCTTCGTGTTTATATATAAAATTACCATATATATACACACACACACACACGCACGCACATACAACGTGCACCCACTTTATTTTGACTAGTAAAAGTACGTGTGTTTCATATAAATTTTTTTTTGCTAATCTTATAAAAAATAATTTAAATATTTAAATTTAAATTAAGAATTTTTTTTTTTGAAGAAGGTAATTTTTATTCTGGCCCAAAGGCCTACAATCACAACCTGAAGGTCTTATAAACTCTGTCCGAAGGCTACATCCTAGCCCGAAGGCCTCCTCCACCATCATCACACTTGCATCACACCGCATCGCATCTGCACCGCACCTATCCAGACCGCATCTCGTCCACTCCATGATGCACCACACCCACCCCACTTTAACTCTAACATCAAAGAATTTAAAGTACTTTCCCCGTTGATCAAACCCGTAACCTCTGGGGGGAATATGCCTCACGCTAACCACTTGAGCTAGAGTTCATTGGCAAGAATTATTCTCTCTCTCTCTCTCTCTCTCTATATATATATATATATATATATATATATATATATATATATATTGGAAAAAAGGTGAATTTTATTCCAAAGTAAAAACCATAATCTTACAACATACAACCCGAGTGGGACTCCCACTCATCAATTCTCCAAAGCATTTACATCAAACTCAATGTTATGGAGGATGCCAACCGGAGGAGTGACCAGCCCCTCAAAGATCCGGCGGTTTCGCTCCCGCCATACATGCCAGACCGAAGCAGCCAGACGAACTCTGGCTGTACGGAACCAGTCCTGCCCTCTACCTCTGCTATCTCGGATCACCGTGATGATATCCCCAATACAATGTCCAGTAGCGCCCACTCCCAATACTCGACTCTGCTCCACCCAGATCTGTCATGCCAGAGTGCACTCGAAGAAGATGTGCTTCATAGATTCATGCTCCAAACCGTAAAATACGCACTTGGGGTCCGGAACTGGCACTCCAAACAATCTCAGACGATCTCTGGTCAAAAGGCGACCCAGAAGAAGCTTGTACACACACAACTGCATCTTCCTGGCTAGGCCCTTGCACCAAACGAAGTTGTAATCAGAACTCAATAGGAAAGTACGCCTGATGAGGTTGTAGCAACTATGGAATTGGAACTCCCCAGTCCCCGAAGATGCATCTGACGGCTCCTAAATCCATCGGTCCGCGGGCAACGACGGATCAATAACAGTAGCCATAATGCTCCCATCCAGTCCCTCCGTGAACCGATAAGAATTCGGCCTCCACTCCCCAGTATGTATGATCCGGCTGCACAACAGCCCACGCCTGTCCTCCTGGTGCGTCGGAGCCCCCCTAATGTCTAATAACGACCGCCGATCTATCCAAGGGTCCCGCCAGAGATCCGTACCCGATCCATCCTTCATGACCCTCCGGATGGCAGACTTGAGCATCCCCCTGTGTCGCAAGACGGTCTTGAACGTGACTGAATGGTTGTTGTCAGTAGGACATGTCCAAAAACTGCCCTGCTTCACGTATCTGCTATGCATCCAGTCCGCCCAGAGAGAACCCCCGCTGATGAATCTCCATGCCAGCTTAAGCGCAGAAGCCTCTCTAACCTCCATCAATGGTCGGAGCCCCACTCCTCCTCCTTCCTGGGACGACATAACTGGTTCCAGGAGATTGCATGCATACCTCCCCTCCAAATAAAATCAACACATAGCCGCTCCACCCGTCGATTAGTGGCCACAGGTAGGAGGATGGACTGCAGCCAAAATTGGGCCACAGCCGAGATCACCGATCTGACCAGCTCAATGCGACCACCAAATGACAGACCTGCTGCTTGCCACCCTTCTACCCTCCTCTGGACATAATCTACCAGACTCTTGCAATCCTGATCCCGCACATAATTGACTGTGAGAGGTACTCCTAAGTATCACACCGGAAGATCACTCCTCGTAATTCCTAACATATCAGCCCGCTCCTCCTTCCGGGAACACAGGGAACTGAAGTAAACCCTACTCTTATCCCTGTTCATCTGGAGACCGAAAACAGACTTCAAATCTTCCATAATAGCCGTAAGTGTCAGCAACCCCTCCGTCGATGGCTGGATGAAAACTAGCAGATCATCAGCATATATAAGATGAGTAACTAGAGGGTCCATCCTCCGGAACAGAGGAATCAATCGTCCATGGTGCACAGTTAGGTCCATCAAGCAGGTAAAGTATTCCATAACAAGCGTGAACAGGTAAGGGGACAGTGGGTCACCCTGCCTAAGCCCACGGTTGCTCTGGAAGTACCCATACGGAATACCCTGGATGAGCACAGAGAAAGTAGGGGACGTAATGCACTCCCGAATCATCGCAACCCAGTGCTCCGCGAATCCCATAGCCGACATAAGATGACAGAGGAAGTCCCGATTGACCATGTCATACGCCTTCCTCAGATCCAGTTTAACACAAGCTTTCTTCCCCTCCGAGTTTGATAAAACCCCTCACCATCTCATGAGCCAGGAGGCTGTGCTCAGCGATCGACCTCCCCTTGATGAAAGCAGCCTGATTCGGGAAAACCAAGTCCTGCATAATTCTCTCCATCCGTCGGCACATAAGGTGCGTAATTATCTTATAGAGATAATTACAACACGCAATAGGACAGAAATCTGCCAGAGCTGTCGCTCCCTCCTTCTTCGGCACCAAGGTCAGGAAAGTGTGATTCAGTTCCTTCAGAAGCTTCCCTGTGGTGAAGAATTCCTGAACCACCTCCACCACCTGGTGCTTCAGAATGTCCCAATACCGTTTGAAAAAACCATTGCTGAAGCCATCCGGACCAGGAGCCTTGTTGGGGTCCGCCCCCTTGACAATAGACTCCACCTCCTCCAATGAAACAGGTGCAAGCAGGATGTTATTGCCAAATGGAGTCACCAATCTCTTCGTCACAACCTCTGGGAACACAGAAAGGTAATCAGTCTGGAAATACAACTCGGAGTAGTACCTGACAGCCTCGCCCTGGATCTCAGTCGGCGTCCCCACCAGAGTGCCATCGGCACGAAGAAGCTGGGAAAAGTGATTCCTATTCTGTCTAGTCCGGATCACATCATAGAAGAACTTGGAGCACCGGTCGCCATCCTTCAGCCATGAGCACTTGGCACGCTGGGCCGAGCTAATCTCCTTCTGTAGCCTCAGAATGTTGACTTCGCCAATCAGCTCCTTCTCTCTGGCCGCCAGGTCCCCATTAAGCATGTCAGTCTGCATATCCTGCTGTAAGGTACATAACTCCACCTCCTTGTCTTCTAAGGTGGACTTGGGCAGCCCCTTCACCCAACTCCTAAGGGCTCTCTTCGTGGCCTTGAGACGCCGAACCAAACAGAATTAAGCCGTCCCCTCCTGACCACTAGAGAGCCCCTCAGCGACAGCCTCTAGGTAGCCCTCCGAGAGATACCAACTATTGTTGTACCTAAACGGGCGGGACTTTCTAATAGACCGAGCAGTAAAGCCAACCCTGATGGGGGAGTGATCGCTCGTCCCAGCTGGCAGACCCTCAGCTGAAGTGTTGGAGAAGTGACGGAACCATTCCCCATTGCCCAGGGCTCGATCAAGCTGACAAGCAACCCTATTATGAGTTGCTTTGTTATGCCAAGTCCAGATGCAGCCTGAGCGAGACAATCCCCGCAGTCCCGCAAGCAGGAGACATCTCTGGAAATAAAAGAGTATAGAATTCGAAACCGGGCGGCCACCCAGCTTCTCCCCATGGTGCATAAGGACATTGAAGTCCCCGATCAAGAGAAGCGGAAGGCAAGATGAGTCAGCAACAGATGAAATACGAGAGATGTCGCTCCATAAGGACTTCCGTCTCCTTCTGTCATTGTGGCCGTAGACAGCCCCCAGCAAGAACCGAAAGCCACCCTTGTTCACGAAGGAGATGGCAATCAGCTGATCTGTCAGCAAGAGCAAGTTACCGTCCCAGCTCTTCAGATTCCAGCGAACCCAAATTCTGGCCATGTCACAAAGGGTCAGATTGTGCAATTGGGCCCAATGAGAAGGGGTCCGACGGGTAAGGGTCTTCTCACCTTTGATCTTGGACTCCAAAATAACAGAAATGTCACAACGCTCCCTGTTGAGCACCCCACAGATCTCTCTCCACCTCCCTAGCGAACACGCCCCCCTCACATTCCAGACGATAATGGCCATTAATTAATGAGAGGTGGGGGCCCCCAGAGTAACTCCCGGAACGACACCTGGGGAAGGTGCCGCAGCCGTCGCTAAAGAATCCTCATCCATTCCAGTCGGACTTGTCTGTTGGGAAACGCCCTGAGATAGCACCAACGCCCAGCCTGGATTGTCAACACACACCGCCTTCTCTCTGACTGTAGTACTTCCCTCCTCCGTGGAGGAACCATCTCGTAACAGGCCGACAGCAAGTCTCTTCCTACAGTAAACCTGCCCACCAGACGGTCCGCCCTCCCCTCGTGCCTCAGTCTCCTTCGCCATCATACCTCTGGTAACTATGCTACTCTACCCCGGGCAAGTGGGCACCCCCCATCCGTTGGAGCAAGCTAGGTCGATACAACGAGGCTCAGCCCGCCTTCCCGCACCCGATTAGTGTCCTCCCCCTCCAAGCCCTCCGCTCTGCTATCATCTCTGAAATCCATATCACAGGGGACGTCAAAAGCCGCACGAGGAGGGAAGCTAGGCTCCACCGTAGGGCCAACCTTCGAGCAAGCACTGGCCAGATGCCCGAAGCAGGAACATCGTGTACAAGTAGGCGGAACCCACTCATACTCCACCCTCTGGGTAAGAACCTCCCCAGAAGGGATCTCATACTCCACCATCTCCGGGAGCTCCCCCCTGCACGAATCTCCACAAAAATTCTAGCGTACATCAACCGCGTCCGAAAGGTAGTGGCATCATCCGCCTTGATCGGGGTGCCCACTAAACTAGCCAGCCGCATCAACAACGGAATACTCCAGAATCCTACTGGGAGCTCAGGAAAGCGAATCCATACTGGGATGGCATTCAGAACTTTTCTCTCGCATCGCAGCTCCAGAGTGGAGGATCCTAGCGACATCCTCCGCCATCCCGAACTTCACATAATAGAAGCCATTTTCGCGAGCATAGAACTCCATACTCCCCTTAGGCTGCCAGACTCGCGCTGCATAGCTCCGTTCTGCCCATAGAAAGGCTTGTTGCCCAAGACATATAGGACGAGGGTATTCTTCAAGTACTATGTCACCTTCTGGATCTCCTCCGTAGGGAACACAGCCCGGAACCCCCTCCCAACCTTGATAGGCGGGACGTACTCCATCGATGAGGGGGATTTCGGTCCCACGGGTTTGCATATCTCGGCCCAGGACCTTCCGGCAGGCCGAGGGGATGACCCAGTAGGCCTCGGGGCAGTAACCGGGCGTGAAGTCCCCGATCCCTGAACATCCTGGTCCACCACCTTACCTTTTCCTTTGGCCGCCGCAGTCGCCTTAGGCCGCCACCCCACCGATCTCCCAGCAGGCACCTCCGGACCCCGGCCAGATGTCCGAGATCCAGACCCGTTCTGGCGGCCAACAGGGCGATGATCCCTAACCTGACCTTGTCCGCCTCCCATCTTCCCTCCGGGTTTTGCCACTCGACGGCGCGTAACCGTCGTCCAGCCACCTTCCTCCGTTTGGCTCCCTAGCGCTCCAGAACTTGATCCGAATTTAAAGTTCGGATCAATGGGGCCTCCTCGCAACAGGCTCGAACCACCGGTCACTGCGTGGAGGCCACCCGACCCTACTCCCGAAGGACCCGACCCCCCCTCCGCCTGGGGGGGGTCGTCGACGATCCAGGGGGGTCCACCCGACCCCCCCCCCCCCCCCCACCGCCTGGGGGGCCGTGCGCGCGCGCCTGCAGCAGGGGGTCCGCCCGACCCGCTCGATCGTTCTCCCGCCCCTCCCCAGCGCCGGGGAAGGGGCCGCCAGGCTTCGCCGGAGCCTCCCCTCCGCCGGCCAGGGGCTTCGGCGGCCGCGGGGGCGGCCCACGTGGATGCCCTAGGGCTCCAGTCGGGAAATCGCCAATCGCATATTAAGATTTGTAAAAATTTAATTAAATTTTAGTTTTATTTATTACGAATATATGTGAATAAGATAGTGTACTAGGAAAAACACAAATAGTTTTTCTTCTTTCTAATACTATCAAAATATAATTTAAATATTTAAAATTTTGATTAAGATTTGTTATATATTTATAGGATCAGATTCATCCCTATTGTGTCCACCC
>JANAVB010021321.1:0-24838 GCA_029216955.1 Iris pallida
CAGACATTTTCTTTGTCGTAAGTATCGCGAGTAGATTTATGGCTTCTCAACGAGTTCCACATTGGGAGGCAGTTCTCATAATCCTGTACTATCTAGCCCAAAATCCAGGGAAAAGAATTTTGATGGAGAATCAAGGACATACTAATCTTGAGTGCTTTATAGATACGACTGGAGTGCTAGTCTTACATATAGAAGGTCTACATTTGGCTATTCGGTATTTATTGGCAGAAACTTGGTATCGTAGAAGAGCAAAAAGTAGAGTGTGGTCTCACGATCGAGTTCAGAAGCAGAATACCAAGCTATTGCTCATGGCACAACATAGGTATTATATCTGCAATGTCTTCTACATGAGTTGGAAGAAGAAGTAGGATCTAAAGCAACATATATGTGGTGTGAAAATTGTTAGCACAATGATTATATCATGTTTTTGAATATAGATAATCAGTTAAGTTTAACATAATAATGTTACTATTATTCATCACTATCATATTGCTACTTAAACTTAGCATTGTCCTATTTGTTCACTAAATGTTCTCTTATTATCATACTATGATACTACTTTGTTCGTCTAACATGTACTCGTAGACATGCAGTAAGCATGATCAAACCAGGACATATGTAATAAAGAATTGATAAGAGGCCAAAGACGACGTTAAACCAGAAAATTTCTCTGAACCGTCCAACGACCTATCCGGGGCCTCACACTTGGGGGTTCCGCTGCCCGGTCAGTGGACGGGGGTCGAGGGGACAGCACCCCTCGTACGGGTTTGGAAGAAAAACTTCCGAAAGGTATTCAGATTTCTAGATCTGTTTATCTTTGGACATCTGTCGTCAAAGAAAAATGGCATCTTCAAGTCTGCTCAAAGACGTCATAAAAGGGCTATTGGTTTTTCCAATTTATTCTGTATTTTTCATTTCTTGAGTATATATTATATTGTAAGTTGGGATCACTGGCATTTATAAGTTTATCCTGAACTAAAACAGACCTATCTTTGATCCCAAACCAAACCAGTATCCAAAAACCCTGCTGAACAAAAAATGACCTAAAATCAGCCTAACGGAACTCGGCCTAAATTCTGCCAGAACTCGATCTCCTGAGATTACTCCTGGTCAGCAGCTTTTCTATTCTTTTGGATCACCAACGTTCAAAATTATGAACGTTAGGCTACCGAGTTCTACCCAAACTCTGTCCTAGAAAATCCTATAAAAGGACAAGAAATTCTCATTTCTATTCACTCATTTTCAATCTTCATCTTCTCTATCTATCCCTAAGCTTTCTATTCTATTTATAAAGCTACAATCTTTAAATCTCCAAGACAACTCCTATTCTTCTAGTGTCAGTAGTTTCTAATTAGGAGTTTTCGAGTTGTACAAGCTTGGCGTATAAAAGCTTTTCTTAGAAAAGGTGGTGTTAAAGTTTGATCGTGGGCTTCGGATAAAAATACGACGATATTAAAGTTGGCGTGTTCGGCAAGCCTCCTGGTTTTTTAGGATTCTTTTAAAAATTTTATATGAATAATTTTCAATAAATATAATTAATTTTGATTATTAAATGTACTTTTTCGTGACTTTAATTTTTGGCGCCAGGGGTGTCAATCTCTGGAAACTTTATTTATGAGTTTTATAGTATACAAGATCATATTCATTTTGGCATATGATGTCCCACTCAAACTTGTTCCTTTTGTATTCTATTTGCATTGCACGACTTTCTGGTCACTTTAGGCCAATTGACTGATTACCGTAATACTTGACGAAACTTCCAATTTAATTTCGGGGCTAGACATTGATCCAACCTAATCGACCCAATATATGGTTTTGACCTATTTTGAGCCTACCATACACATGTTACTCATATGACATTTATTTGAGCTCCCGTATGCTATTATTTTGTCAATGATCATAATTAATCTAAATTATATATACATAATTATTTATTATAAAATTCTTTTAATTATTTTTAAACCAACATGTGTATATTGTATTCAATTGTGCATGGCCTCAGCCCATATATGTATATATGTTATTTCAGGACTAAACCCATGTTAATATATTATAAATTGTACAAAGTCTAAGCTCTTGACGAATGACCTAAAATAATTTCGTTAGACCTTAGCATTATACAACCAAGTAAGCTACACAGGACAAATAAATGATTATCCTTGTTCAGACTTAAGCCTATATCTAACGTTATTGTTTTGGCCCTAGGCCATAGATATGGAGTCTAATTGTTAGGATATATGTATATATTTGTAACCTATTTGTTAGGGCCTTTAAGCACTTATGTTTAACATTTATTTATTGTGCTTTCAAGTCCATACATATCAAATTGTTTGTTTAGGGCCTTAAGGCTTTATAGATACAAAGTTCCTATCTATTAACTCCTTACTCCATATTTAATATTGTAATTGGGCCTCACCCCTACTTAGTCCAACCCAGCATAAAATTGCTTTCTATAAGCTCCTTAGGGAGCTGTAGCATTAGGAAAGAGCCCTAGCCATATTAAACGGCCGCCTCCCTCATTCTTCCCTCAGATTCATCTTCCACTCTTTTCTCCTACATATCATCATCATCTCCTTCTTCTTTCACTCTCACCATCTTCGTCACCACCTTCGCAATGGCGTGCACCCCACACGGCCAGGCGAGGCTGGCAATGCCGGCGGCCCATGCGTGCATGCGCAAACAACTGTTAGTGCCGGGGCACAATTTTTCGATAGAAAATTGAGAATATGAAACAATTGTAAAAACAATGTTCAAACGCAACACTTCTAGGAAGGTCGCGTAAGTATAACGAAGATCTAAAAAGATATCGTTATGATATTACGAGAATCTAAAAAGATTTCGTAATCATAGCAGCGAAGAAGATGGAAGGCGAAAGATGGAAGATGGCCTGCTGGGGTGAATGATCACCGTTGCTCAAAGCTTTATCGCCCTACACGAACAGCTTTCAGGAACCAGCAAGTTCGTCGGAGAACTTGGAACACTCCTGCTCTTCTGACTCCTCGGACGGACACGAACTTTCGTACAAAAGTAACGCTGGTGCGGCGCCTTTTCTCTCTCTCCGAAGGCTACTGAAGATCAGAACTGTGTTAAAGAACACTTCTGAATACTCTGTTTACTTGTGCTAAAAAATACTCGTAAACTTTCTATGGTGGCTTCTCTTTCTATTCTGTAATATACTAAGCCTTGAGAGAGAGGATGCCTTATATAGGTCCTGCAGCAACTGTTCGGTTGCCACAAAGTTAGGGACGTGGTAACAACCACCCCGAACATGTAGCAACCTCCCAGAACATGCAAACGCACGTTCTGCTGCAAGTTGTGCCAACTGCGCATACCCCGCTTTTTGCACTCTGTGCGACAGAGCGTACACTGAACTGCATACACTGCGCGCACTGTACGCACTGCGCACACGGCACACGCAGCGCTACCAGCGTGCCCGCACAACCCGAGCAACCCGCACAAGTCAGCGCAACCCAGTACAACCTGAGCGCAACCTGGGCGCGCACCTGGGTAGCGCAACTGGGCTTGCGCAACGTGGCTGCTCAAGTGGCTCGCACAACGAGCACAATTAAAGCGCACTATGCGCCTAACGACGATGCTGACGTGCTAAGTACAAAGTGTGCCAACAAAATGCCATATTACGCCTCATGAGCCCATGAGCCCGAGCCCGAGTCCGAGTCGCTAAGCCCCTACGGGGCTTAGCTCCCATGGAAATAAATTTCCCAAGAGCAAAAAGCATGAATGCTTTAATTGTTGATTTTAGCCTTTTTTCCATTAGAAAAATAACCCCACATGGCAAACCCATGTGCACCTCCACACCACATGTGCATCTCTAATAATAGCAAAGCTAATATATAGAGATACAACCTCTTTGTTTTTTCCGATATGGAACTAAAGCTTTCTAAAGGAAAAACCAAAAACTCCAACAATCCCCCACATATCTCTATATGTATGGGTATAAGTGTTCCCCACAGTAACTGTCCATCATGCATTAGGAGAGATGTCGCTGACGGACTTGAATCTTCCCGCATGGGTCAAAAATCAAACTATAATACAAGAATGGACTAAGCCTTGAATTCTGCATCATAGCTAAAATTCTTCCACTCACATAATGTAGTTATATGTGCTTCTGGCTACACATTAAAGGACCTGTGCCAGCCTGGTTTCAGTGTATAATTTTGGGCGTCTACAAGTTTACTCTCAAGAGATGGCCTGATATCTCTTTGTCCATACACTATATTTGAGTTCATTATAAAGAGACATGGCATGAAGCGCTTTGCACTTCCCTTACGGTGCTACGCCGCCATGACATGGCTTAAAACCGAGGCCTTACCCCGTACTGGGAACCTCATCGTAGTGTCATACTACTATAGCATGAGGCAACCGCCTCTTTGTAGTGCCAAACTACCAAGCATGAAGCCTTAGGCTCCCTTGCGGTGTTACGCCGCAACAACATGGCTTGCAAAGCCGAGGCTTTATCCCTAATCGGGTACCTCATCATGGTGTCGTGCCACTGTAACATGAGGAACTCCTCCTCTTTGTAGTGCTGACTACACCCCTCTTTATTTTTAACGTACAACATTAGGCTAACTGCCTATTTGCGGTGCTACGCCGCTGTGACTTGGCCTGCAAAGCCGAGGCTTTATTCTATTACTGGGCAGTACCCCACATATAGGAACCTCATTGTGGAGTCACCCCACTGTAGCATAGAGTTTCACTCCTTGTAGTGCTGCTCTACCGCGCCTCCTGTAAAGCACACCAGGCATTCACTCTGCATGAGAACTCATTAAGGCAATTAAGCCAACCTTCCCACAGGAACCGTTTTTCGCAGAAAACAACAGTAGACAACAGTGGTTATAGGTCCGTAACCTCTCCATGCCCAATAGAATATGTACCCACCGTTCTTGATATTCTTCCAATTAGTGGTCCTTCCATGAACCAAAAGCTAGATGCCTAGTAGATAAATCTTTGAACTAATAGCATAAAACTTTATGGTAGAAATACAATAATACAGTATCAGAATGCCTTCAAGCCTATTTTACAAGCTGTGTCATCGACCAGCTGGCGCTTGAGGCCCTTGGTGAACGGATCTGCCAGGTTCTCCTGACTCCGAACATCAATAACTGTAATAACACCTCTCTTGATAAGATCGTGTACTGCCCTGTGCTTCAACCGCACAGTCCTCTTCTTCCTGTTGAAGAGGTCATTTGATGCCACCGCCGTAGTCGCCTGGTTGTCGCAGTATATCGGTATCGCCGGTATTGTGCCCCAACCATTGGAAGATCATACATGAGCTCCCGAAGCCATTCTGCTTCCTCGGCTACGGTATCAAGTGCAAAGAACTCAGATTCCATGAATGACCGCGAGAGCATAGTCTGCTTCTTCGACTTCCACGATATAGCAGCTCCACCTATTGTGAAAATGAATCCACCTGTAGACCTCTCGCTCTCCACCTCTGAGCACTAGCCGGCATCACTGAAGCCTTCCACTACCGGCGGATCTCCGCTGTAGTACAGTGCATATGTCTGAGTCTTCTTGAGATATCTTATAACCCGTTTCACAGCTTTCCAGTGTTCAGCACCTGGGTTGCTCATGAAACGACTCAGCATTCCCACGACGAAAGCTATGTCAGGCCTTGTGGCATTAGTAGCATACATCAAACTTTCGATTACGCTTGCATACTCCAGCTGCCTGACGCTTTCCCCTGAATTAGGCTTCAGCTTCATATCATACCTGTACGATATATCGATCCCTGGAAGATCCCGATACCCATAACGAGTGATCATTTTTTCAATATAATGAGACTGTGACAGCGCTAGTCCAGTGTCTGTCCGGATGATCTTGATCCCTAATCACATCAGCTTCCCCCAAGTCCTTCATACTGAACTTGCTTGAGATGAATTTTTTGTCTCCGTGACACAGCTAATATCCATACCCAGGAGAAGCATGTCGTCCACGTACAGACAAACGATCACACCTCTTCCATCAGTGAACTTCGTGTAAACATACTTGTCCGTATCGCTGACCATGTAGCCATTTGACCTTATAACTTTGTCAAATTTCTCATGCCACATTTTGGGAGCTTGTTTAAGACCGTACAAGGATTTCACCAACTTGCAGACTTTGTCTTCAAGACCCCTGATGACAAATCCCTCTGGCTGTTGTATGTAAATCTCTTCGGTCAGCTCGCCATTTAGGAAAGCCGTATTCACATCCATCTGATGTATCACCATCTTATGTATTGCTGCGAGAGCAATCAACATTCTGATGGTGGTCATTCGGGCTACTGGAGCATACGTGTCAAAATAGTCAATCCCCTGCTTCTGAGAAAACCCCTTGGCTACCAACCTAGCCTTGAACTTGTCAATAGTTCCGTCTGCTTTCATCTTCTTTACGAAGATCCATTTACATCCGATGGGTTTCGCTCCTTCAGGAAGATCAACCAACACCCAAGTGTTATTTGAGGTGATGGAATCAATTTCATTGTCAATCGCCTCCTTCCAGAAAATTGCGTCTCTGGTCTTCATCGCCTCATCATAGGTAAGCGGATCGGCTTCCACATGATAGGTGACAAAGTCACTTTCGAAGTCCTTCGGCCTCCTCACTCGCTTCGTTGATGGCTCAACGAGATCTGGTTCAACCGTTGTTTCAACAACAACATCTTCTTGGACCACATCTTCATTGAAGACCTGCGCACCCTCATTGTTCTCCGAAACATCCGCAAGAACAATATTCTTGTGTCTTGCAAATTTGTCTTCGAAATATTCTGCGTCGCAAGATTCAATAATATGATTTGACTCAATATCAAAAATCTCCGAGCATCACTCTTCTCGGCATACCCCAGGAAAATCGTCTTAGTAGTCCTTGTCCCAAGCTTCTGAATCTTCAGATCTAGAAGCTTGACATATGCCAGACACCTCCACACTCGAATGACATTCAAGTTTGGTCTGATCTTGATCCAGAGTTCATGAGGAGTTATGTCTGAAGTTGCATGAGGCACTCTATTTAGAATAAAAGTGGCTGTCAATGCAGCTTCTCCCCAGTAGCACTTAGGAAGACCAGCAGTCAACAACATTGAGTTAATTATTGCTATTAACGTTCTGTTTTTCCTCTCTGCTACTCCGTTTGATTGAAGAGAGTACGGAGCCGTAGTCTCATTGACAATTCCATGTTCTTTGTAGAACGATGCAAATTCATGAGACCTGTACTCCCCACCTCGATCACTTCTTATCCTTTTGAGTTGTTGTCTAGTCTGCCGCACAGCTTCGGCTCTGAACTCCTTGAACTTCTCAAATGCTTCGTCTTTAGCCTTCAGCAAGTAGACGAATGCATACTTTGAGAAGTCATCGATGAAGGTTATGAAATACTTCATCCCGTCCTTTGTAGAGAACTGTTTGAAGTCACAGATATCAGAGTGTACCAACTCCAGAAGATATGTACTTCGATTAACCCGAGGAAAGGGTTTTCTTGTGATCTTTGTTTGAGCATAAACTTCACATTTCTCTACCTTACCCCCACACTTGGAGATAAGTCCTAGACTAGACATTCTGTTTATTCGTTTACAATGAACATGTCCTAGCCTATTATGCCACAACTCAAGAGTATAAGTAGAATGAGTGACTTCATTAATCACATTAATTACATTGGACTGATTTACAAACTGAATTTTGAACATTCCTTCGGTATAAAAAGCTTTCCCAAAATATGTTCCTTTGATAGACATTACCATCTAGCCAGCATTGATGTCCATCCTGAGGCCTGCTTTGCAGAGTAGGCCTCCTGAGATCAGGTTCTTGGCGATAGCAGGTACGTGCTTCATGCCTTGAAGCATCAGAGACTTTCCCGAAGTCAGCTTCAACACCACCGTCCCGATCCCGAGCACTTCAGCTTGTACCTGGTTCGCCATCATAACCATTTCAGAAGTAGGTGTATAGGTGGTGAACCACTCCTTACTGGAGCAGACATGGCAGGAGGCTCCAGTGTCTACCCACCAGTCAGAGTCAGTCCTTACCGTATCAACTTGTGCAATCATAGCAACAATGTCAGTGATCATAGATACCTTACTAGGCTCTCCTTGCTCTGATTGCTTGGTTTTTGCTTTGCACTCATTCTTAAAGTGGCCCTTCTTGCCACACTTGAAGCAAGGCATTTGAGACTTTGGTTTCTTTTTCTTGATAGAAGTTCTCTTGACTTTTAGATTATCAGGGTCCTTCTTCTTGCTGTGGGAAGCCGCCTGCTTTTCCTTGGTTCTTTGGTATGAACCATATTGGCGTTAGCCAATTGCTTGGACAGTGCATCCACCTTCAGTTGAGCCCGCATCTGGTCCTCAATATAGATTTCTTGCAGGAGATCTTCAAGGGTGATCTCCAGCTTCTTTCTATGCATGTTTGCATAGAACTTGCTCCACCCAGCGGGAAGCTTTGAGACAATCCCTCCAACAACAAACTTGTCGGGGAGGGGCATCGCCTCGTCTTCCAGCTTCTGTCACAGTTTCAGGAACTCCTTCACCTGCGGCAGCATAGACTTTTCGTCCTCAAAGAACTACTTATGATATTTTTCAACCACAAAGATTTTACTGCGGTTCTTGTCTTCTTCGTAGAGCTTTTCTAAAGACTCCCATATGTCTCTAGCGATATTCTTCTTAGAATAGGATTCTGCAAGGGAATCCTCCATAGCATTCAGGATAAGCAGCCTGCAAATGCTATTTTCTCTTCTCCACTTGGCCTGAAGTTTAGTAGCCGCAGTGATTGCGGCAGCAGACCCAGTATCTGGAACGGTAGGTTCTTCCTCCAGAAGCATGTGATCTACATCTTTGAGTTGAAGGGTGAGATATACCTTTCTCTTCCAGACTTGGTAATGTTCTCCATCAAACTTTTCTAACTTGCAAAAGTTAGAATTGAAGAGTGAAACATTAACGTTTTCCATCGTAGCAATAAAGCTTTGAGATTGTTAGTGCCGGGGCACAATTTTTCGATAGAAAACTGAGAATATGAAACAATTATAAAAATAATGTTCCAACACAACACTTCTAGGAAGGTTGCGTAAGTATAACGAAGATCTAAAAAGATATCATTATGATATTACGAGAATCTAAAAAGATTTCGTAATCACAACAGCGAAGAAGATGACAGGCAAAAGATGGAAGATGGCCTGCTGGGTGAATGATCACCGTTGCTCAAAGCTTTATTCGCTCTACACGAACAGCTTCCAGGAACCAGCAAGTTCGTCGGAGAACTTGGAACACTCCTGCTCTTCTGACTCCTCGGACGGACACGAACTCCCATGCAAAAGCAACGCTGGTACGGCGCCTTTCCTCTCTCTCTCGAAGGCTACTGGAAGATCAGATCAACTGTGTAAAAGAACACTTCTGAATAATCTATTTACTTGTGCTAAAAAACACTCGTAAACTTTTTGTGGTGGCTTCTCTTTATATTCTGTAAGGTACTAAGCCTTGAGAGAGAGAGGATGCCTTATATAGTCCCTACAACAATTGTTCGGTTGCCACAAAGTTAGGGACGTGGTAACAACCACCCCGAATATGTAGCAACCGTCCAGAACATGCAAACGCACGTTCTGCTACAAGTTGCGCCAACTGCGCACACCCCGCGCTTCTTGTACTCTGCGTAACAGAGCGCGCACTGAACTGCGTACACTGTGCGCACTGTACGTACTGTGCACACGGTGCACGTAGCGCAACCAGCGCCCCCGCGCAACCCGAGCAACCCAGCGCAACCCAGCGCAACCTGGGCGCGCACCTGGGCAGCGCAACTGGGCTTGCGCAACAAAACACCACATTACGCCTCATGAGCCCATGAGCCCGAGTCCGAGTCCGAGTCCGAGTCGCTAAGCCCCTACGGGGCTTAGCTCCCATGGATATAAATTTCCCAAGAGCAAAAAGCATGAATGCTTTAATTGTTGATTTTAGCCTTTTTTCCATTAGAAAAATAACCCCACATGGCAAACCCAGTGCACGTCCACACCACATGTGCATCTCCAATAATAGCAAAGCTAATATATAGAGATACAACCTCTTTGTTTTTTCCGATGTGGGACTAAAGCTTTCTAAAGGAAAAACCAAAAACTCCAACAACAACTGCAGGCGCGTGACCGCGGCCAAGCGATCATTGTACGACGACCACCATGAGCACCGGCAGCCCACGACCGGCGCTACGTACCGCCCCGCGAGCTATCACACGTGGCTGTATAGGCTACACCAGAATTTATGATTCTTGACAAACCAAAATCGTCGTAAATTGCTATTTCCAACGGTCCCAGACAGTCAGATGGTCCGCAGAAAAAAATATCGCAGCAAAAATTAACGACGGTTCCCAACCTTCAATATACACCATATTAAACGACGGACAGAGTCTGTCATATATTAATCGATGGATTATATCCGTCATATATCATTTGAATGTTATTTATACTTTGGGACTGATATGATCAATCGTTTTTCTGTAAATATAATTCAAAAACTATACACAAAGCATATACATATATAGAAACAACTTTAATCATTCAGTAATGAATATTGCATATAAACCATTCCAGCCATTCAGTAATCTAAACTGATATTGCATATAAACAACTCCAATCATTTAGTATATTAACAATTGATATTTTATATAAGTAAATAATCAAAAATTGTAGTCATATAATGGGTTGGTATTTTCTTGCACACATAACATTCAAAAACTTTCAAAAAGAAAAAAAAAGGGTACAACTACAGTGTTTAGTACTGAAACTAGAAAAACAAAAAACTAATTGCATAATTTCACACCTAGAAATTTGACACTAGCAACTTCAACTGAAGGGATTCCTTGAGGCAGCACAATATCTTCTTCACAATATACCTCAGGCTTCAATAAGCTTCTCTAGCCTACATAATTCCTCATTAGGCTTACTTTTGGCACCTCCAATAATATATACCTCTTTTTGAGCAGTTGGATTTACGCTTTCCAAACCCTTCTTCCTTCTATTCTTGTTTTCCTTATTCAAATGTAATTCAGCTTCCTTGTTATCGTCTTCCCCCTCGTCACGCTGGTTCAATAATTCATGAACTAAGCTTACACCACCTTGCTTGGCAGCATGTGTTAAAGGTCCCCTAGACCGATGCCCTTTACTCTGCCTGTAGGTTACATACCCGGTGATAATCATAAAATCTTAACACTAAAAATTTAGGACATTAAAAAAATAAAAAATGGAACACTTACATGTAATTGCTACAATTGGGACAATTTCGATCTTCTAGTTTATCAACTTCTTTTGCATTCTCCCCATATCTAATTCCAACAAAACTGTCAAATTGACTAAAGATAACTTTCTTCGAAAGAGAACTAATTAGAAACTGTCAAGTAAAAATCAAGCCAAAGAGTAAAACCTATTTAAGAGACATGGGTGGCAATATGGTACAGTGCAAGGCTTGTCCTTATTTAGCTTCTTGCAATAGGACCTGAAATCCATGTAGTTGTGAGCATAAGCATTTTTTGGTAGAAATTCCTCTAGGTTCTTTTCACTTTAATCTTGGTAAGTATGTATTCTTGCAAAAAAATTATGCATTAGTATCTTAGGTTAGAATCAACAACAAGGCAATTCTAGAGAACATGAATTTGATAAGCAAAATATACGACAATAATATATATATATATATATATATATATATATATATATATATATATATATATTGAACACCACCACCAACAATGTTTCAGAATCAGGACACTCACTTCCCGTGATCCTCCTCTAATAGATAAAGTTTGCACTTAAATTCCTGTGAGACCTTCATTCTGGGCTAATGTTGCAAAAAGCGGCCTAGTCGGCTGACTAGTCGGCAACTAGTCGCTAGTTGGCCGACGGTGACTCGACTTGGCCGCTAATCGGACGAAAAATCGGTTTGGCTGCCTAGCCGGGGGTAGTCGGCCGACTAGGTGGCCCTAGGCGGCCGGGCGGCACCTAGTCGACCTAATGTTGTTATTTAAAAAAATTTGCTAGGTTAAAATTGGACCCGGCCCGGCCCGACGGCTGCTCAGTAGCTGTTTCTCAAGGAAAGGAAAGGAAGAAATAAGACAGAAGGAAAAAAACATTGACTCACCTCCGTCTGAGCCCGTCGACCTTCGCCTGCCTCCGCCGACTTCGACAACCCGCCCACCTCTGCCGACTTTGACAGGCAGTTTTTTTGCATATTTTTTGCAGTTTTGTTGTTGTCGTCTTCTCCTTTGTGATTCGACAGCCTGCTAGTTGCTGTCTTCCTTCTCCCTCTTTTTTTGCTGTTGTCTTCCTCCCACCCTTTTTTTGTATTTTTTTGCAGTTTTGTTGCTGCAGTGTTGTTTTGTTGCTGTTGTCGTCGGGGACCACCCATTTATTTTGTTGTTGCTTTTTTTGTGCATTTTTTTTTTCATTTTTGGTATTTGCTGCAGCTGCTGTCTCCTTTGTCCCATTAGGACGCCGAGGTCTTCTCTTGTGGCCTGATGGGCGCTGACAACTGAGGTGGCTTGCCTTTGAGCCGCACCTTGAGGGGAGCATCGGTTGGTGTATCGGGAGCTGGAGCCTTTCCTCGAAGCTTGGCTACAAGGGGAGCTGCCACTTGAGGGAGCTTGCCTTTGAGGCGTATCTTCAATGGAGCTTCATTGGGTGTAGTGTCCGAAGAAGCTGGCGCCTTCCCGCGGAGTTTGACTACCGTAGGAGTCGGTGTTTGAGGCGGTCTCCCTTTGAGTCACACTTTTAAGGGAGCATTGATTATCATGTCCGCCTCTGAGTCAGCTTCAACCTCAGCTTCTGTCTCGTCATCAGCATCATTAGCTTCATCTTCGAGATGAATTGATTTGTACAGGTCGGCATCGGTGAAGAAGGCTTCAATCCCTTTGAAGGGATCGACATCAGCAAACTCTGTTCGGATGATGCCGCTGGTGGATACGTATTTCATACTTTAGTGGATGGTAGATGGCACCACCATGTATTCATGTATCCACGGCCATCCCAATAGGATGTTGTAGTTAACGTCTGCATCCACAACATAGCAAGTCACCTCGGTCTGGAGATCGCCTATGTGACACTTTAAGCGGATCTTTCCTATTGGCTCACTCTTACTGGCGTTAAAACCACTGATGGTTGTGTAAGATGCCGTCAGGCGATGCATCGAGATCCCCAGCATCTGAAGTAGAATTCGGGGGATGATGCTGACAGAGGGCCCAAGTTCGATCTGCATTCGATCCACCTTAATGGCACCGACATATCCTGTGTAATACAGGGGTCTGTTGTGCCTGTTGTTCTTGAGCAGCATGTCCAGTTGAGTGAATGTGATATTGGGGATGATCTTCTCCATATTATGACAGTACGGACATGCTGTAGGATTATCGTCAGGCTGCTTGACCTGACTGATGAAAGACTCGGCGTCCTTCAGAGCTTCACGAGTATCTTTGGATAGGCGGAGGAGCTCGAATAGGGAAAGCCGTACTGGAGTACTGGCCAGTTGTGCCAGTATGTCAAAATTGTGGGACTTGGTTGACCCTAGAGTATTGTCTTTTCGAAGGGGCCTATCGAAATTGGGCTCCTTCTGTTTTTGTTTGTCAGCTGTAGGAGGTTGGGATGAACCTTCTTCTTGGACAGCTGTGGTGATGATAGGAGGCGTCTCTTCGGTCGGAGCCTCCTGTGGCTGGGCGTTCTGTTGTGAACGCATTTGTACAGGCAGTGCTTCCTCAAGGGAGGAAGTCACCATTCGGCAAGACTTGGTCTTCTTGCCTTTGCTTTTGGAGGTAGAGGGTACCCGCAGTTGAGTTAGCTCCGGAACGAGATCCGGGTGAACCCACATGATCTCCCATTTGGATGTTGTGAGTGGTGTGAGCCCATCCACGTTGTCACGGGTTGGTGGAAGGTTGACTACTTCCATTGTCTCCTTTGGGATGGGGACAACGCCATCTTGAGCTGTGGTAGGCGGTAAGGTACCGAACTTGAGCGACACCATGTTGGCCGAGACTGTCCTCCTAATAATCGACTGAGATGACGTTCGCATTGATCATGTGCTGTATGTAGTCTTTGAGGACGTAGCAGTCTTTAGTTGGATGTCTGATGAACCGATGGTAGTGACAATACCTCGGGTCGCCGACTCTACTTACTTTGTCAGGACGCTTGGGATCGGGCATCTTGATTTTGTCACCCTGCTTCAACATGTCGAAGAGTTATAAGGAATCTTTATCGTTGAAGGAGTAGACCATCTTCGGCCTGGGTGCAAGAGGAGGCATCTGAGTAGGACCTTGCGTTGTGTTAGATGCATTGACAGTCAACGCCTGCTTTCCTTTCGCTTTACGGCTGCTACTGCGGGTCGCAGGTCGTTTCCCTTTATCGTCAAAGGTGGGGAAGTTAATCCCCAGAAGGCGAGCGTTACGTGCCTTTTTCTCAGCATCGTCGGCTTCGATGATCAATGAACTCCAATCTGGCGGAGGAGTGGAGTTGAGCCAGAGCTTGATCGTGGGGATCATGTTCATGCTGTAGGAGTCGAAGAGTGCATGTTCCGGCATGCATGGAGGCAACCTTAGGCACGCTTGTCGAAAATGCTCGATGAATTCTCGAACAGTATCCTTCTCAGTCTGCCGCACTTCTATTAGAGATGACATGGTCATGTCTCTCCCCCCGTCGTAGAACCGTTCGAGGAAGAGGTATGTCAAGTCATCGAAGGACGATATGGAGTTGTCAGGGAGACTGCAGTACTAGTCGTAGGCAACTCCCTTCAGAGCCCCGGTAACAGGCTCGTGAGCAAGGCATCTCCTTTTTGGAGATGCCCCGTCTGAGACTGGAAGTAGGTCAAGTACCGACGAGGAGAGTCCTTCCCATCGTTTGGCGTCAGTGTATGTGGTTTATACTTGAGAGGATAAACCACCTTGTTCTACTCAAGAGGGTAGGGTTGAGGAAGCCCTAACTTCTGACATTCTTCTTTCCTGTTTCGTGCCTCGAAGCATTCACGCAGGTCCCTGATCATCTCGGTCAAGTCTTCTGTCGAGCTGGGAGCAGGTAAAAGCAGAACGTCCTGAAGTTGGATATTGGAAGGAGCTGACACTCGCGGTGCAGTGTGATGTTCTGCGCCTGAAGATACCCCTTGAGGGGGTATAGTTGAATCTTCATTGGACCCTGGATCGGGGCCAGTGGAGACAGGTGCCCTTGCCAGAGTGGTTCGAATGTCGAACACCGCCTGGGTCAGGATCTGCATGGAGGCAGATAGAGTCTTGAGACTCCCCTCAAGGGTGTCTATGCGCCGCACGATGTCCAGCGCTGGAGCGTCTGATTCTCCTTTATCACCGCCCCCTGCCATGTAAGTTGTCATGACATGGGTAGAAGTGGATGGATCGGTCGAGGCTTCGCTTTCGACCTCGCTTTTCTGTGGAGGGGCCTCTTCTTCTGAGGCCTCGTGTTGGACACCCCCAGCTACGTCGGGGTCGCTTTATCGAAGCTCTTCTTCGTCTTTGAGTGGAGGGTTTTCAGAGGTTTGACTACCTTCGGCTGTGGCTTCTGCCAGGGCCTTGATCCTTGCTCGGGTGTGTTCGTACACCCTTGGGGATGGGATCGCTGTTTTGCTTTTCTTCAGCTGAGTCTTGGATGCAGGGGCTGAGGAGTTGGTGGTTGTCTTTCTCACGGATGAGGAGACAACATGACAGGAAGCGATCTTGGGCTCCGCTTCATCTTCAATTGGCACTTTCTTTTCGAGGCGACATCAAAAAGGTGTCGTAGTTTGTAGTCGCTAAAACACAGACTGCCTTTGTGGTGGAGCCACTATTTTACGACAACAGCAGTTGATGGTGACCATCGCACAGGTATGCCCTGCGTGGGACACGTTGTGCTTATTGGTCGTCTCTCCTGATCTACGTTTGTGACTGATCAAATTACGCAAATCATATTGGAAGAGTTTTACTTTAATACCTCCATCAGGCGTATGGCAAAGCCAAGCACCGGGATGGTCATGTGAATGCTGTACCCCCTGATCTGGTTCACGCGCATGAGATGCACCCAGATCATTGGTAGAGGAACAACATTTATGGCAACATGAGTCCACTTCATACGCGTCACCCAGGTGGGCACATGGACTCAAAATCATAGTTGCCCAGCCAGAATTGGTTCAAAACGCAGTAGTTGAGCCCAAGCAGGACAGGGACTTTGAGAGCCGACTCATTTCTGGCACAGATGCGCCCGAGCCGATTCTATATAGCTTACCATCAGCAACGCACATGATTTTGAGGGCATGCTTCTGGTTTGCTGTTGGCGTAGCACGTTTGTGGCACATGGCCTGTGCTGCCTTGGATTTCTTTGTACTAGCCCGCGAAGATGCATAGTACTCAGAATCCAATGGTATCTCACCATGACAGCGAGTGAGTCTGTTGAAGATAGATGTTCTCTCCTGCGCACCAGAGCTCATGCGCTGGAGATTGGTTGCACCTCTGCTCCGTTGGCACATCTTCTTCGACTGGGAAAAAGACGGTAGGGGAATGCAGTCAACACTGTGCTTCCCAGAAAGATATGCGATACTAGTAGGCGCATCCTTGTTGCTGAGAGCGTTAGCAGGAAGTCTCACGACCCACACCCGCTTTTTGGACGCGAGCTCGTGAGAAAGCTAGCTACATATCAAGCGGACTCCAGCCCGACTCGATTACGTATAAGTTGTCCCGAATAGGGTATCATGTCTAATCTAAACTATATCTCAATCAACAGGAATCATATAAAACAAGAATGAACAAGTATGGGTCGTGGTCTGCAGCCCACTAGCATATATGTCCGATTAGACTCCAAGAATAGTATGAGTCTATAAAACTAAACTGATAAGCAGGATATATCATGAAAGCACGAAAAAGATAGTAAATCAATAATACTAACAAAATAACTGAATCATGCGATTGAAGTCAACTACCACATGCTCAGCTAACTAACTCCGTGCAATCAGCTACCTGAAGAGATCATCAGGTCCTCAGAGGACTAGCAAGATACATAAAATATGCCTACTAATATGATAGTAAATAACATGTATGGAGGATAAGAACACTGCAAGAAGAATATCTAGGGACGACGAGTCGTATGGAAATATAATACTAGACTTGGCTAACTATCAATCGGAACTCCTATAGCTTATAGTACAATGCAAGATACTCCCAATCTATAGTGTTTCAATTGACGTACAAAGCAGGATACTCTCAGTCGAGATTAGCCAATTCTAGTATTCGATCTCCTCTCCTAAAGGATACAAGATCAAGCAGACTCCTATAAATCGTAGTACAATGCAAGATACTCCCAATTCATAGTGTCACAAATCAAGTCAATCAATCAATCAATATATGCTATAGGTCGTAGTACAATGTAAGATACTCCCAATCTATATATATCACAAGTCAAGTCAATCAAGCAATATCAAGATGAAAGAATCGGCTATAGGTCGTAGTGCAATGTAAGATACTCCCAATCTATAGTATATCTCAACTGTAGTACAATGTAAGATATAGTCAAGTCAAGAAAAAGATATAGAAACTGACAACTCAATCGCGAGACAAGGTAACACGATAAGACCAATAATTAAGCAATGTCGAATATCCTATACGTGCACGTATTCTAGAATAAGTAAAACAATCAAGACAAATCAATCATAATATTGAATCATGTGACAATATGAAAAGGAATACAATAAATAAAGAGAAAATAATGTATATGTTCGACAAGGTATACTTGTCTGAGGGTTGCATGGAGAACCAATGATATATCGCCAATCATCAAGCCAGAAAGTCCAAGTCTCACAATTGTCTCCGAAAGCTGAAATAGACATTCCCAATATTTTTAGAATAGTCAAATTATCTAGGATTGTCTGTCCTTAAGTCCAATTCTGGACACAGGGGCAAAATGATAATTTTGGATCAAAACGGTGTCCGCCGTTGGACCCACTTTGCACCGAAAAGTGTACCAGAGTCAATAGTCTCTAAAGTCATCAAATTACATGTCTAAGGATTTGTTTGATGATACGAACCCAACAGTATATCAAATTTTGGATTTCGGTGGGCCGTGCACAAAATCACAAGTTGAATCGGATCGTGGGGCCCACGAAACAGCGATCCGATCAACTGTCTCAGAATTGGACCAAACTTGGCATACAAGACCAGAAAAATTATACGATCCTGATGGCACAAGTTTTGTCTCGATCTGGCAAACATGCACAAAGTAATTGAGAAGTTTGCACAGAGGCAGATACGGTAAATTTTGACGGATACGCATCAAATTCGTCGTGCACACGCAACCAATTTAAATTCCATCAAATCCCACACGTCTACGAAGCTGGTACGCATCTTTCGATGCTTTCAGTTTGCGACCACGTTGCACGAATTGGCGGGACACACGTCGTATCAGAGGGTTTTTCGATATTTTTACTGTTTTGAAAACAGGTTTTCGTCAAACTTTGAAACGGTTTTTAACAGAAATTTAATAGATAAAAAATAAAAGTAAAAGAGGGGTTTCCAACTCGTATAGGTTTTCTATAATAGCCTTCAATTAGATTACTAAATTTCCCCACGGATTGGCAGAAATCTGTCCTCCAAAGTCCGGGTTTGGATCAAATATTATGTTCAACTTAGTAGGTTTTTCGTGATTTTTGACTTGATTTTCTGGACTAGCCGATTCGATTTGTTTAAAACGAAATAAAGGGACTAAGAGTTGGATAGGTTGCCAACGTACCCAAAGTGACAGATCGAACAATTATCGGCCATGCACCGAGAAAACGGGTTTCGAAGTCGCTCCACAGGCCACGCTGCTGCCATTTGTTCTGTTGCTGTGCACTGCCATTGTTCGCGGTCCTGGCCGACTTTGGCCGCACGCGGCAGTAGCCCATGACGGTGCGCGCGCGCTCACGGGGAGGGAGTCTCCTGGTGTCGGTGCTGCGTTAGGGTTTGGGTTTTTGTACGACTCCCTCTCTCGGTTTCGAGCTTTACATATATACTTATATGTATATAAGTCTCTCGGGTTGGAGTTAAAACTGGGTGGGTTGGTTCTACTACTGCTGATATATATATATATATATATATATATATATATATATATATATATATATATATATATATATATATATTGGCATTTGGGCCTGCTCGGTTGAGCTGGGCTGGGATTCCTACTGCTTGTGGGGTTTAGCTTAGTTTATTTAATAAGAATAATAATAATATTAATAATAATAATAATAATAATAATAATAATAATCTTATTTCTTATATAAATTAAGTCACTATATAATAAAGTAAATGTACATATATATATTTATACACACTGTAGATAAATACTAGAAATATTTATATAAATAATCTAAAGCATAAACCATGTTTATACCATAAATTCTTTTGCTACGTAAATACATTCTATAATACATAAATAAATAAATTATTAAACAACAAATAAATAAATAAATAAATAGATGGATAGAATGCAATAAAATACTAAGGGTTTGGAAGATAATATTATATACTACTCGACATCTATATATTTAACGTATAGATCCATTTAATAACAAATAATATTATATTATACTTATAACAACTATATATAAAATAAATATTACTCCTTTTAAATAAATTATAAAAATGTGCATATACATACCATATACCAACCCGGACGTCTTGGCACACATAATACCTCTACATGGGCTTGGGCTCAGTTCGGGTCCAGTCCGGGCTACATTGGTACAGCCAGGTCTCCTAAAAGTTAAATACTCTTAATAATAATTAATTATAATTTTTTTATACAAATCAAGTAACAACTTGGCCTGGTTTTCCTAGTTAGGACACCCTTATGGCTGGGTCTTCCTTGGTATGACTAATACACTAGTCAAAGTACGCTACTGCACTATCCGTGCAATAATTCCTAGCCGTCTTGTGCTTCAAAACTCTACCATGGCTAAAGTCATCTACCGTAATAATTAATTAAATAATTATTTATAAAAACAAATATAAAAATCACCATTTTAAATCAAAAAAAATAATAAAAATATTTCAAATTTTTTTTTGGGAAGGGGAGCTACAAATCTACCCATCTTAAAAATAATTTTGTCCTCGAAATTCTAATTCATAACTATTCCTTAAAAATTAAAAAATGAAGTCTACTATTACCTGAATCTCCTTAAATTTTAATTCCTAAAAATAGTTTTTCTTTTTTTTCTAGCCATTTTGTAACTACGAGACCTCGAGGACTTCTACCCACCTTTGGTCACACTACTCCTTAAAACTAAAACCTTATAATCCTCTAACTAGTTGCTAACAATCCTTCCAACAGATATCTAGGGTATATGGCATCTATAATCCCTCATATCTATAAACAACCCAAATATTCAATATTCAAGCAATATTATACTATAACTTAAGAATTTCTGATGAATTCTAGACAGCACGATCATTCGTCACCCCGGGATAGGAGGAGACGAGAATCAATGGTACAAGAAGGCAAGGAAAAATAATCGAGAACGAATACGAAGTTTCAAAGACGGTAGAGATATTTCTAAGAGAATTTTTAAGGCAGAGTGGATTAAGATTTCTAAGGTTTAGTCATAGTTGCAGGCTCGTACCAGTACAGTTACGTAACCGGTACGATATGCTCGCATGGGCCACCATAAAAACTTGTCACGACCTGTACCTGCTTTTCGGACGTGAGCTCGTGAGCAAGCCAGCTACGTATCAAGCGGACTCCAACCCGACTCGATTACGTATAAGTTGTCCCGAATAGGGTATCATTTCTAATCTAAACTATATCTCAATCCACAGGAATCATATAAAATAAGAATGAACAAGTATGGGTCGTGGTCTGCAGCCCACTAGCATATATGTCCGATTAGACTCCAAGAATAGTATGAGTCTATAAAACTAAACTGATAACCAGGATATATCATGAAAGCACAAGAAAAATAGTAAATCAATAACACTAACAAAATACCTGAATCATGCGATTGAAGTCAACTACCACATGCTCAGATAACTAACTCCGTGCAATCAGCTACCTGAAGAGATCATCAGGTTCTCAGAGGACTAGCAAGATACATAAAACATACCTACTAATATGACAGTAAATAACATGTATAGAGGATAAGAACACTGCAAGAAGAACATCTAGGGACGACGAGTCGTGTGGAAATGTAATACTAGACTTGGCTAACTATCAATCGGAACTCCTATAGCTTGTAGTACAATACAAGATACTCCCAATCTATAGTGTTTTAATTGACGTACAAAGCAGAATACTCTCAGTCGAGATTAGCCAATTCTAGTATTTGATCTCCTCTCCTAAATGATACAAGGTCAAGCAGACTCCTATAAATCGTAGTACAATACAAGATACTCCCAATTCATAGTGTCGTAAATCAAGTCAATCAATCAATCAATATATGCTATAGGTCGTAGTACAATGTAAGATAATCCCAATCTATAGTATATCTCAAGTCAAGTCAATCAAGCAATATCAAGATAAAAGAATCGGCTATAGGTCGTAGTACAATGTAAGATACTCCCAATCTATAGTATATCTCAACTGTAGTACAATGCTAGGTACTCCCATTCAAGAATAGTCAAGTCAAGAACAAGATATTAGAAACTGAGAACTTAATCGCGAGACAAGGTAACACGATAAGACCAATAATCAAGCAATGTCGAATATTCTATACGTGCACGTATTCTAGAACAAGTAAAACAATCAAGGCAAATCAATCAGAAAATGAAATCATATGACAATATGAAAAGGAATATAATAAAAAAGAGAAAATAATGTAAATACTGTATATGTTCGGCAAGGTATACTTGCCTGAGGGTTGCACGAAGAACCAATGATATATTGCCAATCATCAAGCCAGAATGTCCAAGTCTCACAATTATCTCCGAAAGCTGAAATAGACATTCCTAATGTTTTTAGAATAGTCAAATTAGCTAGGATTATCTGTCCTTAAGTCCAATTCTGGACACAGGGGCAAAACAATAATTTCCGATCAAACGGTGTCCGCCGTTGGACCCGCTTTGCACCGAAAAGCATGCCAGAGTCAATGGTCTCTAAAGTCGTCAAACTACATATCTACAATTTTTTTTTGATGATACGAACCCAACGGTATGTCCAATTTTGGATTTCGGTGGGCCGTGCACAAAATTGCCCGTTAAATCGGATCGTAGGGCCCGCAAAACGGCGATCCGATCAACTGTCTCAGAATTGGACCAAACTTGGCATACAGGACCAGAAAAATGATACGGTCCTGATGGCGCAAGTTTGTCTCAATCTGGCGAACGCGCACAAAGTAATTGAGAAGTTTGCTCAAAGGCCGATACGATGAATTTCGACGGATACGCATCAAATTCGTCGCGCACACGCAACCAATTTGAATTCCGTCAAAGCCCACATGTCCATGAAGTCGGTACGAACCTTTCGATTCTTTCGGTTCGCGACCACGTCGCTCGGATTGGCGGGACGCACGTCGTATCGGAGGGTATTTTTGGTATTTTTACTTTTTTAAAAACAGGTTTTCGTCAAACTTTGAAATAGTTTTAACAGGGATTTAATAGATAAAAAATAAAAGTAAAAGAGGGGTTTCCAACTCGTATAGGTTGTCTATAATAGCCTTCAATTAGATTACTAAATTTCCCTACGGATTGGCAGAAATCTGTCCTCCAAAGTCCGTGTTTGGATCAAATATTATGTTCAACTTAGCAGGTTTTTCGTGATTTTTGACTTAATTTCCTGGACTAGCTGATTCAATTTGTTTAAAATAAAATGAAGGGACTAAGAGTTGGATTGCCAACGTACCCGAAGTGACAGATCGAACAATTATCGGCTGTACGCCAAAAAAACGGGTTACGAAGTCGCTCCACAGGCCACGCTGCTGCTGTTTGTTCTGTTGCTGTGCACTGACATTGCGTGCGGTCCTGGCCGACTTTGGCCATGTGCGGCAATGGCCCGTGACGGTGCATACACGCGCGCGGGAAGGGAGTCGCCAGGGGTCGGCGTTGCGTTAGGGTTTTAGGTTTTTGTACGACTCCCTCTCTCGGTTTCGAGCTTTACATATATACTTATATCTATATAAGTCTCTCAGGTTGGAGTTAAAACGGGTGGGTTGGTTCTATTACTGCTGATATATATATTGGCATGTAGGTCTGCTCGGTTGAGCTGGGCTGGGATTCCTACTGCTTATGGGGGGGGGGTTAGCTTAGTTTATTTAATAAGAATAATGATAATAATAATAATAATAATAATAATAATAATAATCTTATTTCTTATATAAATTAAATCACTATATAATAAAGTAAAAGTATATATATATATTTATACACACTGTAGATAAATACTAGAAATATTTATATAAATAATCTAAAGCATAAACCATGTTTATACCATAAATTCTTTTACTACGTAAATACATTCTATAATACATAAATGAATAAATAATTAAACAACAATTAAATAAATAAATAGATGGATAGAATGCAATAAATACTAAGTGATTGGAAGATAATATTATATACTACTAGACATATATATATTTAACGTATAGATCCATTTAATAACAAATAATATTATATTATACTTATAACAACTATATATAAAATAAATATTACTCCTTTTCAATAAATTATAAAATATGTGCATATACATACCATATACCAACCCGGACGTCTTGGCACACATAATACCTCTACATAGGCTTGGGGTCGGTTCGGGTCCAGTCCGGTACAGCCAGGTCTCCTAAAAGTTAAATACTCTTAATAATAATTAATTATAATTTATTTATACAAATCAAGTCACAACTTGGCCTTGTTTTCCTAGTTAGGACACCCTTATGGCTGGGTCTTCCTTGGCATGACTAATACACTAGTCAAAGCACGCTACTACACTATCCGTGCCATGATTCCTAGCCATCTTGTACTTCAAAACTCCACCATGGCTAAAGTCATCTACCATAATAATTAATTAAATAATTATTTATAAAAATAATATAAAAATCAATATTTTAAATCAAATAATAATAAAAATATTTTAAAAAAATTTCGGGAAGGGGAGCTACAGGAAGGGCCAGCTGCGGTGGCACGTCCCCTTCAGTGATAGTGCCAGGCACATCGGCCTTGCGCACCCAGACTTGGCGAGTCTTCTTCGGCTTTGGTAGCCACTTCGAAGGACTCGCGCTGCCTTCAGAGACAAACTTCTCATACGCATGTTGATTGAGGCATACCATAAGTGTTTTGTGGAAGCAGACGAGTTTGATGTCGTCAGATTGTGACACAACTTTTCATTGGAAGAGAAAGAGGTCCCCTGTAGAGTCGTCAGCCTGTTTGCCCTAAAAAATACGATAAGGTTTTGTTGACTAAAACTTTAGTATTTCAATTACAAATAGAACGATATACAATATAGGACTTAGACGTAGTCTGAGGAGTATACTTTTGTTTTTATCTAGGAACTATGTTGGTGGAGCGAGTGGTAATGCGTTAACTCCGTTGACGATCTGACGACGATCTTGAATTCTCTGAAGGTCTAGGTTGCTCTGATACCGAAGCATTGCGCAGAAGAAGTGGAAGTTAAGTGTCTCTTCTGGCCTCTGTATATGTGCTTCTCTCGATGTATGTATGTCCCTCCTTATCTGTGTCTCCTTTTTCTTGTGCCTTGGGTGCAGGAATGATCCTTCTATTTATAGATAGCAGGCTGGTTGCTCTTGTGCACATATGTCGGATGCGCCTGGACGTAGGAACGCCACGTGGCTGATTCTGGTGGGGGTGCATAGTTGATGTGCCCTAAATTAAAGCAGAATCTGCTAGACTGCTGCGCTGGGCTGCGATGGAGTCGACACGTTGCAGTCGTGGAGATTTGGTTGTTACTGAGATCT
>JANAVB010021322.1:0-25927 GCA_029216955.1 Iris pallida
TATATATTATATATATAGATATATATATATATATATATATATATATATATATATATAATATATATAATATATATACTATATATTATATATATATATATATAGATATATATATATATATATATATATATATATATATATATATTATATACGGTAATATATATGGTATTTAATGTGATTTGACCTAAAATTTTGACTGATGGTTTTGATTATCAATTATTATCTAAAATGCCTTGATTCAATGTAGTTTCTAGACATTATAAATATTTCCAAATTACTTATATTATGTAGTTACTTTTTCGAAATCATAAATCGTGACTATTACAGTCGTTTACTATTTTTTTATTAGAATGTCGTGCCGAACTCTAATTTTGGCTTCTAAATACAAAACTAGGCTATTTGGACTATTCTGGTCTCAATCAATCTCCTGTGCCATCGTTTGGGACAATCTTGTAGAGCATTGAACCGTACATATTTTGTGTCGATATGTTCGTGTCGCGTACATCGACTCCAACCAAATTGAGGCTAGTACCTACCTCTAATTGTTTTCATCATAATAGTATCCTATTACCTGCTCTAGACTACTTTACTTAATACTGACACATTGTTACACGGATTGGTACTAAATGGATCACGTCAGGAGATGTTATCCCTTATCGGTACATCAGATATTTTTGTTCATGTACTTTATCATGTACATCGTGTACTCATTGTATTCGTATCATTCATGTACTCTCATGTGCTTACATGTGCTTCATGTGCAAACTAACAATTGTGAACGTAACGTGTCGTGATCATCCATGTGTATTGATTGGGGCGGGGAATTAGAATGCAGTTATGTGATTAAATACCTTAGTGTAGATCATGTATATGTCGATTATACCTTCACGTATAATCGAGTTACCGTAGAATAATCATGTGCAACCTAAACCAATCACGTAACTAACTTTTGCTCTAATCACTTTATATTTATTTCAAGTTAACATGTTCTCAATCTTGTTCATGTACTCAGTTACATATATCTTCATGATGATATTTCTCTGTATTTCTATTCCAGTACATCATGTATTTTATTCCATTGCGAGTTATATATTCCCTACCATGCAATGGAACTGCTTTCAGAGTCATGTACTTCGCTTCAATCTTATCTGGATAACTATTTTTTAGGTAATGTTATGTCCCACACCCTGGACTTTATGACGATAGATCTCAATGATCCATTTATTGTGAGTTGTCTGCTAGGAGCTCTAGGCCATTATCTCTTTATTTAGATTGTATTTTTTGTTATCAGATTTGTCTCCGATGCATTCTTGTCATAAATGACTATTTGTAGACTCTGTTTGATTCAGTGTTATTGTTATCTTCAGTTTATATCTTTCTTAGCTATTTGTGATGTGTGTAACTACCACATTTCTAAAAAAGGGTATTTTTGTCTTTTCATATCCTACACCATAATTTATAAATAAAATTCATACTATATGTATTATTGTGCCTAATTATTTATTTCATATATGTGTATCTATTAATATTGTGTTTGCTATTACGGTTAGTGACTAGCCTAGTTGTCAGACTTGTGTTAGTGAACCGGTTAGCCTAGACTCCAAACTAGAGCCCAATAATTAGCATGACATGACTCATAAACCAACTTGTTAGATTAGACTCATTAGGCTCATTAGTCATGACCAATTAGTTAAATTAGAGATTAGACTATTGACCTAAATAGGTCCAACCTCTTCCATATGGTAATTAGCCTTCATGACAACATTGGAGGGCATGGAGGACATTCTAAATTAGCTAAACCTAGCCTATATGACCAGCCATGAATGGGGAGAGAGGGAGCTACTCTTCATTTTATTCTATAGTCCCATTCCTCTCAATTTTGGAGTTTCTTTCCAAGTTGAGCCAATCCTCCACCATTTTCTCTCAAATTCCACTCATTCTCTTACCAACCTCTCTCATTATCTAAACTAGAAGGAGCTTGAAGACTAGGAGCAAGGAGTGGAGCTTGAAGGAGGTGTCCATTCTTGAGGATCGTGTCCACTAGTGCCATCTCATTGGGAATCCATCTCCCAATAGGTAAAATTTCTATTTTCCTAGCAAATCCCATTCTAGTTGATGTATTAGACTAATAGGAACCCTCCCATGGCTAAGGACTACCAATAGGAAGAGAAATTAGGTCATAATAGGCTTTCTTTTGAAAGTTACATAAAGTTTTGTGCCCATTTGTGAAAAAAATCCAAATTTGGGATACCAAGTGTTTGATTGAATCTATTGTGCCTTTTGACATTAGATTAAGAGTGGGAGTGCGCTCATGTGTCCATAATTGGATACGGGTTGACCGTATCGTAATGTCGTAATAGAGAGTGGTAGAAATGGGTATTTCTACGCCTTGGTGTCCTAGTGTATCAACCTTCATCAATTGCATTATAATTAGTTATTTTAGATACTTATATGTCATACTTTATATTATATAGTGCATTTCATGAGAATTTGGGAGTTGTATCATGGTGGTGTGTGGTTTGGAGAGTGTATCAAAGAGTATCCTGATGAGATACTCATTGGTGCACTCCACGTGATTGATGAAAGGTTGAAGTGTGTGTGTGTGTTCATACACATATATATAGAATTAGAGAAGATAGGGACATCAGTAAATTAGAATAGGATCAGAAGCAGTTGCTGCTTGATACAAGGGGGTTTGGGGTTATGCAGAGCCTTGGGGGCTCCGTTAGTTGCTCGAACCAACAACTGCCATGTTTGCACAATGTAAAAGCATCAACAGTAGCTGTCACATGGCAAGAGAGATAGCAGTGGGTCAGCCACTGTACAGTAGATGGGAGTGAGAGGAGGGATCAGAGCAGTGCAAGGGAAATGGGTCTGTCTTGTGTGTGTGTGTGTGTGTCTATATATATATATATATATATATATATATATATATATATATATATATATATATATATATAGGCATTATTATAGTGTGTGTGATTGGAGAGTTAAGGGAAGGATCATGTGACAGTAAAGGATGTAAGTCCATAAGGTCATGAGTATCACATAGGCTGTGTAGATAGACATATGAATAGATGAGTTAATTGAAGAGGGGGATGCACATGTGCATGTTTGCACCGGTAACATTAGAGAGAGAATATGGTAGTGTGTGTCATACATATATTATATTTAGATATGTGTGTGTGAGTTTAGATGTAGCACTTTTGTGCTTCACTGAATGAAGATGTGGCTTTGTGTATCAGATAAGGTAATGGGGGGAGTCATATGAAACTAGGAATTAGAGTAGATGTGTGTGTGCATGTGCTATATATTTGAGGTGCACTTTGCTGCTGCCATCATTAGATATGCGAGGGACTTGGGTATCAGTTTAGAGGTGTAACTAAAATCAATGCAATAGGGGGCTCCCTACCTCCTGCCACAACAAGGCAATGCCCTGCTACCCAAAGCAGCAAGTATTTTAGGGGGCAGGTAGCACTGAACATTACTTGACCTGTGCGTTTGGGGACGGATTTGGGGGTGCCAAATGAGCAGAGCATTATGGCAGTAGTGCCTGCAGTGGCTACACTATTTTGGATCCAATTGGGGGCTTCGAAGGGGAGTGCCAAGGGATGAGGAAATAAAGATAGGCATGTGTGTATGTTGACACTTGTGTCCCTGTGTCACTGAAATAGAATAGAGGGACGGTAGGAAGGAAAGTGAAGTACAGGTGGAGAGGGAATGAGAAGCAGCGAGGCAGCAGTGCTGCATGGTATGGTAAAGACAAAAGCTTATTGTCACGACCCGCACCCAGTGTAAGGGCACGAGAAGTGGTTACGTCCAGCCTACGCCGTAGTATCGGCGGTAGAACGCTGTCATAGGTCACATACATCTAACAAATATAAGGTACCTGTACAGTATATACACTCCGAATGGAGGTGACATAATAAAGTACAACTCAATCACAACTAAGGAAGAAAGTACGATGAGATAGAATAGATGAACCACAAATCCACAGACAATAAATACAAGATAGAGAGATAAATAATGTCTAAGATAAACAACTCTACATAACCAGAATACAAATCTCCAAATAAATACAAGTGTATCCAATAGACAGAATGATAATAGGAACTAGTCTAGCTAACTAGCCTAGTCTACGGGGGTAGTGTCGTCTGCAAGTGCTGGGTCCTCCTTAGAGTCCAGCTCACATGTGTCATCTAGGCCTGCTCCGTAATAAGTGGGACACAGCTCCTCAAAGTCATCTGTAATATTTCAACAGGTCCAGTCAGGACTGGAGCGAGCACAGTACATCTCACGCAGTTCATATCATGATGGGAATATAATATAGGCAATATAGTAAGATACATGAAATGCTGAAGAGTATACATGAGTAAAAGAGAAGACTGTAATGAAATATCTACTATAAGTAAAGAGCTACAATAAACTAGTAATTTAGAGTACAAGCTAGACATGTGAACGGATTGATAATAAACATGAGAGGTGGTACATGGCTACACTACTTTAAAAATTGTCCACATGACTATTTATACTCCCCTGTACCCAATCAATACACAAGGATCTGTTCAAGTTATGTTATTGTACATAATTTCACATGGGGGCCCATAAATGGGTGTACATGAATATAAATATAGGGGCTCCGTAAACATGAGAGTACATGAATCACGAGAGTGCACATGAATGGTGAAAGCACAAGAATACATGATAAAAGTGAAACGCACATGACATGATGTATCTGATGCTCCCAAGGGGGATAACATCGTATGAAAAGATTTATAAAGTACTAATCCGTGTTTCCATCGTGTCAGCATCAGGTAAAATAATCTAGAGCAAGAAAATAGTCCTAGCAAGTATGAAACGGTCAGATAATGTACTCGACTGATATCCTGAGTATCTGAATTAAATACTGCCCGAGAAGTGGTGTCTGGCTCCTAATCAGAACAGTACAAGTCATAACATATCCAAACTGGTAAATGTAACATTACAATGCATTCTACATGATGTTGGGTCAATTCTAGACTAAAGTCAACCCTGGTCAACTTCAGTCAACTAACTAGTCAATGCTAGGTCAACTAGGTCAACATAGACCCAATCAAGTCTTACTAGGCCTAACCATGTCTATCCCAGAATCCACACACCATTACAAGCTATACAAGCTATCATATATACAACTTATATATATATATATATATATATATATATATATATATATATATATATATATATATATATATATATATATATATATATATATATATATATACACACACACACATATGCATTCAATACCACACATATTGCATTCACTAGCATAGGTGCTTAGGCAACACTCAAGGCATTTATATATAGGAACATATACATAGATGCTATATACATTATATATATATGTGCAATCACTTTATATATATATATATATATATATATATATATATATATATTTATATTTATATAAATATATAAAATATATATATATATATATATATATATATATATATATATATATATATATATATATATATATATATATATATATATATATATATATATTTATATTTATATAAGACCATATATATAGAGTGGGTTAGAAAGAGAGAGAACATGCATATCGAGAGGGATAGAGAAAAACATGTGGTAGGGAAAATTGTGATAGTATTTGTGAGTGTGTGTAAATGAGAGTGTAGTGAACATGGCAGCACTAGTTTTCAGTTTTACAGTTAATGAATGATAGGCAATACATTTCAGTTTTGAGTTTAGGAGTGTTAGGCAATGAAATCAGTTGCATAGTGTCAGCCATTCCCAGATTTCTAGTTTTTCGATTTTGTGTGTGCTAGTGTGTACATTAGAGTTCTCAAGTTGTGACAGTATAGGTAGCTATGTGTGTTCTCAAAAATGGTACAAGGGTGTGTGTGTGTAGGCTATACATCATGTTCTCAGATTTAGATTCAATATAAACAACCAATGTGTATGAACATGTGTGGCACAGAACATAATCTCAGATTTCAGTGTTTAGGTTGTGTGTATGACAGTTTATAGAATCCAGTAGGAATGTGTTATCAGATTTAAATCAACAAACAGTGTATCAGTCACACGAAGTCCAAGCCCAATGCAATTTGAAGACTAAAATTCCTTGCCATGTAAATCCTAGCATTCTAGGCTAAATCCCAGATTATTTAAGTATACAAACAATCAAATTAAATACTCGAAACATGTTAATAATACACTCAATTTCAGAACCCAACTGACAGTTCTCAAGTATCAAGAAAATAGAAGATTACCCAAAATTGAATTGAAATCAACTAATTAGTTAATCTAATAGGTTGGTAATTAATGACATGTATGTGATAGTGTCATGGGGTGTCTTCTTGTCCAAGAACTGGACACGAATCTGTCCAAACGACCATACGAACACAGACACAAAACTGTGTACAGTCAGTGTCATGCACGCGTGCACATCATTCTTGGACACGATACGACACGAATTTGGACACGTGCCCGTGGCTATAGGTTCTCCTAGGATAGGGCTAGGGGCCCACCACCCTGAATCGTATCTAAACTGTGTCCTCGTGTGACACGAGGACAATGTCGTCAGCCCCATGGGCCGACTGTGCATGACAGTGTAAAATCCGTGTGAGTTGAATTTCTCACATTCCACTAAATAAAACCCCAAAAAATTTTAGGATCCACCTGTCAGTCACCTAGGGAAGGTTCACACCAATTTTGATGTCAAGTGGTGGCATATCCGTGGAGAATTAGGACACGGGCAGCAGGGCACTTAGCCGAGCCCCGTGTAGCATGTCCAACTCCAAAATCCAACGCAAAATGACACAAAAACAATTTTAGTCTTCATAAATATTAACATACACATACAGATCTAGGGATCCATGTAATTAGTTTCACAAAAATCAGAAATAAAATCCTAAGAAGCATTTAATCAAACACCTATCTATACACTGTGATACATATCCGATACGAACACCAAATGGACACGTAATTTATCCAAACTTCAGGGACAGCTAGGGGACACCTAGATCTAGCCCTAAATGCAAAGAAAACTGAATATTAAAACAATTAGAGGTGTTTTACCTATATGTGCAATTAGCAAGAAAAGGCTTCAAATGGGGGGTTCCTTCTTACCAGCCAAATGCTCCCAAATTGCACAAAAACTGAGATTGCTCCCCATAATCAGCAAGTAGAGATTTATTAGAATCATATGCAAAAGATTTGGATGAAAAAGGAATAAAAATGGATATAATAGGAATTTTAGAAAGTGGGGATTTACCTTTTCTTCTAAAAACTAGGTTGAGACAAAAGAGGCAATAACAAGTGGAAGAAACATTAAATAGGGGTGGGAAACCCTAGTTGGCCGTCCATGGGTGGTTGGTTAGGGCTTGGGCTCAAGTCATGGGCCTATGGTCTTAAGTTACAAGTCATGGAATCTTAAAATCATAAGTCATCAATCAATGCACCTATTCTATTCCTCCTACTTGAAAACTAGAATCTAATGGCTAGAATGAGGTTAACTTAAGTTAGACTAGGGTCACACAATCTAACAAAGTCACCATAGCTAGGGTTAGCTTCTAGGCTAATCTACAAGTCTCAATAAGTCAAAGTCAAGATATCAATCACCAATTAAATAAATTAATTAAAAAAATTCAAAAATTCTCCAAATGACAAAAATACTCTGAAGCTAGAAATGTGGTAGTGACAAATCTACCCTCCTTAAAATAATTTCGTCCTCGAAATTAAAAGGCAAAACTAACTGATGAGAAGGATAGATAATCATACCTCAAGGTCCAAAAAGATAAGGGTATCGCTCGCGCATCTCATCCTCCCGCTCCCAGGTAGACTCTCCTGAAGAATGATGCCACCATACGATGTGAACCAAGGGTATCACCTGGTTCCTCAGTATCTTCTCTCGGCGATCCAGAATCTCCACTGGCTGCTCTTGATAACTGAGAGTAGGTCCCACCTTAATCTCCGAGTGATCAAGTACATAGCTAGGGTCAGCCACGTACAATCTCAACTGTGATACGTGGAATACGTTGTGGACAGCCACTAGTGCATGTGGCAAGTCTAGCCTGTATGCCACGTCACCGACTCTTTCGCTGATCACGAAAGGTCCGATGAAGCGCGGGCTAAGCTTCCCACCTCCACCAAAACGTATGGTACTACGAGTCGGAGATATCCTCAAAAAAACCATGTCTCCGACCTAAACCCAAACAAGGTCTCATGTTACTAAATAATCAAACATGATCAACAAACAAAACAAACAACCTACTTCTAATCCTATCTCTAATCTGTACCTCAAACTCCAACGGCCTCCGGTGGCTATCGGCCCAGTGTCGATGTCTGTCCTGTGCCATACGAAGTCTATCCCTGATGAGCTTCACCTTTTTGGCTGCGTCAACAACCATCTCTGGTCCCAGTAAAGCTCGCTCACCAATATTATCCCAAGATAAGGGTGTACGACATCTCCGCCCGTATAGAGCCTTGAAAGGTGACATCTTAATGATGGATTGGAAACTATTATTGTAAGCAAACTCTACTAAATGCAGGTGATCCTTCCAGGATGTCATGCCCCAGAACTAGAATACTGGAGAGCGGGGGCAGACATAGCCAGCTACGTATATTAAAATGGGAACCACCTCGATATACGGTCACGGCTGTCTAGAAATATGAGGGTTTACTACAAGCCAACAGTCTCTTATGGTCATGAACAAGCCTAATGTCTCAATCACAAGCAAGTAAGTAAGGTTGCAAGATGTATGATCATTAAATATACAATAATAAGGCGTCCCAAATATTACATATTCAGCTGATCATGAAGCTAGTCGTACAAAATGCGGGGACTAGCAAGAGTTTAGTCGTACATGATCAACCCTAGGATTTGTTAATCATGTTTACAGCCCGTAGGCAGACAGTAAGTAAAAGTGATCGAGCTAACAGGTGCTCGTTGGCTAAACGCCTCAAAAGAATAACTTTACAATAGAGTGAGCGAAACAAAATAGAAAACCCACTCGTAGCCCGGGTTCCTTCTTGTCGCCACCATTGGGCTGGAAGCTTGGTAGATCCTCGAAAGCTACTCCAAAATCTGGCCACACAAAACCAGCTGGGTCAACCCCAGAAAGAGCAAGTGCCACAAGGGGGCCACGAAATAAGAACAAAAGCCAGCAATCAGCACAAGAAAATATAATATTAAGACTAGAATTTACGAAAAGCATGTCAGGATGATATACGACGAGATAACCATGGAACTATTCTGATAGCCAGGTTACAACCCGTAAACCAAACAAGGATCGGGGTTGTAACCCTTCATCTGAACAGAACTTGGTTTCCCACTATTTATCGGCAAGATAATAATATAAGAAATCAAGACAGGAAGCAATCTTGTACTGGATCAAGACATGACTAAACTGGTTATACCTCATTCAATCAATCACGGCCAAGCAGATACTACGGCTTACTACTTAACTAACTAGGGTTATCACAGGCCTAATTACTAATAATATGTAGTAAGATTGTTCCACAGCCACAAGCCCTGCAGACCATCCAGGTTATCCAGGTCAAAAATTAGGGGTTGAATTCAGGTGGGTACATCGTCCGGGAGACAAATGTACCCTTAGGTGACTTAGAGGGTGCAACACGCGACGGTGTGCTGGAAATGTGCCCTACTCGACGACAGGCTACAGATCCCAAGAGCACCCAGGTAACGGGATTGCCTGTAGCTGTGTCATCTCTTCATGACTACTGTATTATTCTAGTTATTATCCTTAATCCATTTTAGTAGGTACTCCTGACCGTGGTACTCAGGAGTCCCATCCTAGATATGATGCAAGACAGGACAAGTGGATTTAACAAGCAAGCAAGAACAATTACCCACGGTGTCAAGGCAAGTCAAGTTAGTTATCAAGTCATGTTACAAGTCAGGAGTGCGCCGCCATGGGCCACTATCAAGTTATTAGGTCACAAGGATTAATCACAAGTTACAAGTTAGGTGTGCACCCCACTGGGTCACTATCAAGGAGTTCAGAGAATACCAGAATCATAATTCACAGAAAATCCCGAAAACCGTATTAGTCATAAACAATTACTCAAAAACCGTGCTAGGCCGTGTCGGGTCAAGATAGTCGTGCTGTGTTGAACAGATCTCAGGAAAGCCCAATCCACAAAAGAGAAACCAAGTCGAGAAATAAAACCAATACTCCAAGAGCTAATAGGTTAAGCAAGAGGGGTCAGGGGGCAGCGTACGCGCAAAAGCACGCACACAAGGGAGCTGCGTACGCACAAAAGTACGCACACAAGGCTCGCTCAAGTCTGCGTACCAAGGCACACTCAAGCCTGCGTACCAAGACACACTCAAGCTGCGTACCAAGGCACGCTCAAGTCTGCGTACCAAGGCACACTCAAGTCTGCGTACCAAGGCACACTCAAGTCTGCGTACGCGAAAAGTTACGCACGCCAGAGAGCAGCGTACGTGAAAAGTCACGCAAGCCGAGAGCAGCGTACGTGAAAAGTCACGCAAGCCGAGAGCAGCGTACGTGAAAAGTCACGCAAGCCGAGAGCAGCGTACGTGAAAAGTCACGCAAGCCGAGAGCAGCGTACGTGAAAAGTCACGCATGCCAGAGAGCTACGTACGTGTAAAAGCAAGCAAGTAGAGAGCTGCGTACGCGTAAAAACACGCACGCAGGGTCTGGGTCTTCTTTTCCATGGATGAGAAGAAGCTCCAATGGCTCCAAAACTTCAAAGCATCACAACTTGGCCATCCGAACTCCAAATCCAGATTTCTAAAGTTCTAACCAGTGTGGAATTGAACTCTCTTCCGAATGGAAACATCAAAACCCATAAAAATCCAACTTAAGTAGATCAAAACCATGCAAAACCGAAAATTGAAAAAACTTAGATCTAGAACAATGGAGACTCCAAAACACAAAATACCAAGTTCTAATGTTGATCACCATGTCCTAAACTAGCAAATGGACAAATAAAAGAGGGTTCTCATATGGTGGCAAGGTGCACTTGCCTAAGGGTTGGTGTTGTGGAGAGGAAGGAGAAGAGAGTTGTGTAGAGGAAGGAGAAGAAAAAATTAATGGAGGTTATGAGGAGAGAGAAAAAAGTTGGTAGAGTTTTAAAGAGGGTGGGATGTGGTGTGTTGAGGGTGGAATGTAGGTTAAGGTGTTCCAAAACACAATAAACCAAACCAAACCAACCCAATTAAAACCGAGCCATGACAAAACCCAAATACGAGAAATACCGAAATTCCACAAGTTGAAAAAAAATAAAAATACATGCCAAAATCCAGATATGAGTATAAATACAAAATACGGGAAATAAGGGAAATGAGGGTGACACAGGATCCTCCAAAATCTAAGACGTACGTCCGTAGCATGTCCTCGAGCGTCTGAATTGTCCTCTCTGACTGTCCGTCCGTTTGGGGGTGGTATGTAGTACTAAACTTGAGCTGAGTGCCCAAACTAGTCTGCAGACTCCTGCAGAAATAGAAAGTAAAGCGACTATCCCTATCCGAGACAATGCTGACCGGAACCCCATGAATCCTGACAATCTACCGCATGTACCACCACTAAAAATGTGATTACGACCCGCACCCAGTGTAAGGACACGAGAAGTGGTTACGTCCAGCCTACGCCGCAGTGTCGGTGGTAGAACGCTGTTCTAGGTCACATATATCTAACAGTTATAAGGTACCTGTACAGTATATACACTCCAAATGGAGGTGACATAATAAAGTATAACTCAATCACAACTAAGACAGAAAGTACGATAAGATAGAATAGATGAACCACATAATCTACAGACGATAAATACAAGATAGAGAGATAACTAATGTCTAAGATAAACAACTCCACATAACCAGAATAAAAATATCCAAATAAATACAAGTATATCCAATAGACATAATGATAATAGAAACTAGTCTAGCTAACTATCCTAGTCTACGGGGGTAGTGTCGTCTGTAAGTGCTGGGTCCTCCTGAGAGTCCATCTCACATGTGTCATCTAGGCCTACTCCGTAATAAGTGGGACACAGCTCCTCAAAGTCATCTGTAATATTTTTATAGGTCCAGTCAGGACTGGAGCGAGCACAGTACATCTCACGCAAGCCTCTCAGTAGACGTACCCACTTTAAATGGCAAAAAGTGGGTCGATTTGGACAACATGTCAACGATGTTCTAAATCGTGTCTTTCCCTCCTGGTGTAGCGGTAACCCAGATACAAAATCCATAGTGATATGCTTCCACTTCCACTCTGGAATGGACAATAGCTGCAATAATCCTCCGAGCCTCTGCCTCTCTGCCTTGACCTGCTGACTGACCAAGCATCTAGCTACGAAGCGAGCTACCTCCCGCTTCATCCCATACCACCAGACGTCCTCTCTCAGATCCCTGTACATCTTGTTGGTACCAAGATGTATAGAGTACTGAGATCTGTGAGCCTCCTGCATGACCTGCTCCCTGAGCTCTCTACTGGGAACACACAGCCGGGAACCGTGGCTCAAAGCGCCTTCCTCTGCAAGAGAAAACTCGCCATCCACCAGCCCTGCTCGAACCTGCTCTCGGATACACCGCATAGCAAGATCCTCGAACTGCGTCGACTTGATCCTCTCTATCAAGTTCGACTGAACCTGAAGGTCCCATATCTGCATCTACACTCCAGGTACAATCACCTGAATCCCTAGGCTCTCTAAATCAGCAAGCAAGTGACGATCCATAGTCAAACACATGGCTATCGGATACCTACTCAAGGCATCGGCAACCACGTTGGCCTTCCCTGGGTGATACTGAAGTGAGATGTCGAAGTCCTTCATCAGTTCTAACCATCTGTGCTGTCTTATGTTGAGCTCCTTCTCTGTAAACACATACTTTAAGCTCTTATAATCTGTGAAGGCTCCACCCTCTCTCCATACAAGTAGTGCTTCCACAACTTTAAAGCAAAAATTACTGCTGCCAACTCCAGGTCGTAGGTAGGGTAGTTCTTCTCATAGGGACGTAACTACCTGGAAGCATAGGCAATCACCTTCCCATGCTGCTGTAAGACACAACCCAACCCCTTCCCTGAAGTGTCACTATAGATAGTGAACCCTCCTGAACCTGATAGCAATGTCAGAATAAGAGCTTTCGTAAGCCACTTTTTCAACTCATCAAAAGTAGCCTGACACTCCTCTGACCAAACAAACTCAACATCCTTCTGGATCAGCCTGGTCAACGGCTCTGTAATCCAGAAGAAATCCTGCACGAACCTCCTGTAATATCCAGCCAGCCCCAAGAAGCTCCTGATCTCTGCTACTGAAGTCGGTACTACCCATGCCTCAACTGCTGTGATCTTCTTCGGGTCCACTGATATCGCATCTCCAGTCACCACATAACCCAAGAAGTCAACTCTGTCCAGAAAGAACTCGTACTTCGAGAGCTTTCCATACAACCTCTCCCTCCTGAGTGTCTCCAGAACCACTCTCAAGTGCTCCTCGTGCTCCTCCTCGGTCTTGGAATACACCATGATATCATCGATGAACACCACCACAAACTTGTCCAATTACTGGTAGAACACCTTGTTCATCAAGTTCATAAATACCGTCGGGGCGTTGGTCAACCCAAACGGCATAACCAAGAACTCAAACTGTCCATACCGTATCCTAAAAGTGGTCTTCGGAATATCCTCCCTCTTCACCTTCACCTGGTGATAGCCTGACCTCAAATCAATCTTAGAGAAAACTCAAGCTCTGTTCAACTGATCAAAGAGATCATCGATCCGCGACAGTGGATATCTGTTATTGATCGTTAGGTTGTTGAGTACCCTGTAGTCGATACACATCCGTATCGACCCATCCTTCTTGGATACAAAAAGTACCGGAGCACCCCAAGGTAACGAACTCGTTCGGATGAAGCCCTTGTCCTGCAGCTCATCCACCTGCTTCTTCAATTCTACCAACTCACTGTTGTTCACTCGATAGACATGCTGAGAAATCAGTTCTGTGCCGGAACCAATTCTATCGAGAACTCAACATCCCTGTCCGGTAGAAGCCCTGGCAACTCCTTCAGAAAGACGTCCATCAACTCTGCAATCAAAGGATGTGGAGCCGTCTGCTGCTCACATGAAGCTCCGCAGAAAAGTCATCTGTCCTGCTCCGCCTACCGTCGGGTGTACTCGAACTCTGGCTCTCCTGGCACCCCAAACAGAACTCAACTCCCTCGATAATCTATGTTGGCGTGATGCCTGCTCAACCAGTCTATACCTAATATGATATCATAGTTTGGTAGTGGCATGACGAGCAGACTCACTTCCAACTCTCGGCCTCCCAAAATAACACTCCGCCCTCTGCAAACATCACTCACGAGAATAACACCATCCCGATCGTGATCTTGCAGGTCATAGGCAATGATTCAGATACAAGACTATGTCTAATAGCTAATGATACTGACACAAAACTGTAGGAAGCCCAAAAATCAGATAGAGCGAAAGCTGGAATAGAGTTAAGAAGAACCGAACCTGCAATCAACTCCCCAATAGCCTCTGTATCCTCGGCCGCCATAGCGAAAGATCGCCCCCGCTGACCTCCCCGAGCCTGCTGCTGGTGCTGCACGAACCGCTGCTGCTGAGTCGACAACGATCCCTTCTGCGGTCCCCCGGAGCCTTGGCTCCGGCTCCATGAGCTGCCCTGCCTGCAAAGAAGGAACAGTCCCTCAACTGATGCTCTGACGATCCACAGAGGAGGCACTTCCCCAGTCTCTTCCTGCACTCAGTCCATCCGTGTCTCGGCTTCTTGCAAAAGGTGCAACTACTAACCTGCTGCCTCGAAGCCTGCTGCTGCTGCCTCGGCTGCTGATGTTGAACTGGCTGATGCCTCGGCTGCTGGAACTGCTGCGACTGGAACCTCTGCTGCTGTTGGTATTGATGCTGTGGCTGAAAGTGCGGCCGCTTGGCTGGTCCTTCGCTACTACTGGCTCCCTAGATGTCTCGCCCCCTCTTGAGCCTTAGCTCAAGATCATCCTCTGCGGCTAAGGCATCCACCAAAATCTTCTCAAAGGTAGCACCGCAAGCACTCTTGGTATAGGACTTAACCTCCTTCACCAATCCCTTTCTGAACCTCCGGGCCTTCGTTGCCTAGTACAACCCCTCTACAAATCTGTCCAGATGGCAGAACTCCCCTGCATACTCCTCTACGGACTGGCTACCCTGTACTAAGGCCTCGAATTGAGTCTCGAGGGCTCCTAGCACTGTATCTGGGAAAAACTTCTCCTTGAACAGCTTCTTGAATGCTGCCCAAGTCTGCCCTGGAGTACCAACCCTCGGGTCGGTCTGGTACTAAGTACGGGCCAAATCCTGCATCATGCTGACCGTCGCCTCGATCTGAAGCCTCGCTGGAATCTCTACCAGCCTGAAAATCTCCTCCACATGCTCTATCCACTCATCGGCATACATAATGCCCTCTGTACTCCAAAAATCCCTCGGGTGCATCTTTTGGAAGTCTTGGATGCCCTTCCCCCTCGGTGGATGCGACTGCTGAACTGTCATAGGCTGAGCTGCTGCCCTCTCAACTGCAGTCAGGGCCAGATCAATCATCCGATTAAACTCTGCAGTCTGACACTACTGCTGGGCCTACTGGGCCTGCTGGGCCTCCATGAACTGCTGAATGAATGTGAACAGATAAACTGCATCAACTGTTCCAGAAGGTAGCTGTATCTGTTGGAGCATCTCCGAAACCACCGGGCTCGGCCTCTGTACTGCTGGTGAAGGGGCTCCTCCAAATGCAGCTGAGACACCTACCCTAGCTGACATGACTGGGGCTGCGGTACCAGGAGCTAGCTGCTGAGGATGAGAGGTGGCAGACCTCTCATCAGTGTCCTCCTGACTTGGGCGATGTGATCTAGTCTCGACCATCCTAGAGACAGATCAAACAAGAAAATAATTACTGAGAATGGGTTGAAATAGCAAGGAAGGACAGTTTATATTCAAAGGAATACAAATAGCAGCAAAATATAGATATACAAAATCTGATAAAGAGTTTTTCCTAATGTGATTGAGTACTTTAAAAAATATACTAATTCTACTGCAGGCTGCAGTGATACTCTAGTTTGAATACCACTACATTTCTAAACTAGACCTGCATGGGCCACCACTAAAAACGTGTCACGACCCACACCCAATGTAAGGGTACGAGAAGTGGTTACATCCAGCCTACGCCGCAGTGTCAGCGGTAGAACGCTGTCCTAGGTCACATACATCTAACAGTTATAAGGTAACTGTACAGTGTATACACTCCGAATGGAGGTAACATAATAAAGTACAACTCAATCACAACTAAGGAAGAAAGTATGATAAGATAGAATAGATGAACCACAGAATCCACAGACGATAAATATAAGATAGAGAGATAACTAATGTCTAAGATAAACAACTCCACATAACCAGAATACAAATCTCCAAATAAATACAAGTGTATCCAATAGACAGAATGATAATAGGAACTAGTCTAGCTAACTAGCCTAGTCTACGGGGGTAGTGTCGTCTGCAAGTACTGGGTCTTCCTGAGAGTCCAGCTCACATGTGTCATCTTGGCCTGCTCCGTAATAAGTGGGACACAGCTCCTCAAAGTCATCTGTAATATTTTAATAGGTCCAGTCAGGACTAGAGCGAGCACAGTACATCTCATACAGTTCATATCATTACAGGAATATAATACAGGCAATAGAGTAAGATACATGAAACGTTGAAGAGTATACGTGAGTAAAAGAGAAGACTGTAATGAAATATCTACTATAAGTAAAGAGCTACAGTGAACTAGTGATTTAGAGTACAAGCTAGACATATGAACGACTTGATAATAAACATGAGAGGTTGTATATGGCTACACTACTTTGGAAATTGTCTATATGACTATTTATACTCTCCCGTACCCTTATCAATACATAAAGATCCGTTCAAGTTATGTTATTGTACATGATTTCATATGGGGGCCATAAATGGGTGCACATGAATATAAATATGGGGGCTCCATGAATATGAGATCACATGAATCAGGAGAGTGCACATGAATGGTGAAAGTACAAGAATACATGATAAAAGTAAAACCCACATGACATGATGTATCTGATGCTCCCGAAGGGGATAACATCGTATGAAAAGATCCTTATAGTACTAATCCGTGTTTCCATCGTGTCAGCATCAAGTAAAATAATCTAGAGCAAGAAAATTGTCCTAGCAAGTATGAAACGGTCAGAGAATGTACTCGCCTGATATCCTGAGTGTCTGAATGAAATACTGCCTGAGAAGTGGTGTCTGGCTCCTAATCAGAACAGTACAAGCCAAATACAACCAAACTGGTAAATGTAACATTATAATGCATTCTACATGATATTGGGTCAATTCTAGACTAAAGTCAACCCTGGTCAACTTCAGTCAACTAACTATTCAATGCTAGGTCAACTAGGTCAACATAGACCCAATCAAGTCTTACTAAGCCTAACCATGTCTATCCCAGAATCCACACACCATTACAAGCTGTACAAGTTATCACATATACAACTTTTATATATATATATATATATATATACACACAAACACATATGCATTCAATACCACACATATTGCATTTAATACCACACATATTGCATTTACTAGCATAGGTGCTTAGGCAACACTCAAGGCATTTATATATAGGAACATATACATAGATGCTATATACATTATATATATATGTGCAATCACTTAATATATATAAGACCATATATATATATAGTAGGTTAGAAAGAGAGAGAACATGCATATAGAGAGGGATAGAGAAAAACATGTGGTAAGGAAAATTGTGATAGTGTTTGTGAGTGTGTGTAAATAAGAGTGTAGTGAACATGGCAGCACTAGTTTTCAGTTTTATAGTTAATGAATGATAGGCAATACATTTCAGTTTTGAGTTTAGGAGTGTTAGGCAATGAAATCAGTTGCATAGTGTCAGCCATTCCCATATTTTCGGTTTTCAGATTTTGTGTGTGCTAGTGTGTACATTAGAGTTCTCAGGTTGTGATAGTATTGGTAACTATATGTGTTCTCAGAAATGGTGCAAGTGGGGGTGTGTGTGTAGGCTATACATCATGTTCTCAGGTTTAGATTCAATATAAACAACCAATGTGTGTGAACATGTGTGGCATAGAACATAATCTCATATTTCAATGTTTAGGTGGTGTGTATGACATTTTATAGAATCCAGTAGGAATGTGTTATCAGATTTAAATCAACAAACAGTGTATCAGTCACACGAAGTCCAAGCCCAATGCAATTTGAAGACTAAAATTCCCTTGCCATGTAAACCCTAACATTCTAGGCTAAATCCAAGATTATTTAAGTATATAAACAATCAAATTAAATACTCAAAACAGGTTAATAATACACTCAATTTTAGAACCCAACTGACATTTCTCAAGTATCAGAAAAATAGGAGATTACCCAAAATCGAATTGAAATCAACTAATTAGTTAATCTAATAGGTTGGTAATTAATGACATGTATGTGATAGTGTCATGGGGTGTCTTCATGTCTAAGAACTGGACACGAATCGTGTCCAAACGACCACACGAACACATACACAAACCTGTGTACAGTCAGTATCTTGCACGCGTGCACATCATTCGTGGATACGATACGACACAAATTAGGCCACGTGCCCATGGCTATAGGTTCACCTAGGATAGGGCTAGGGGTCCACCACCCTGAATTCTGTCTAAACTGTGTCCTCGTTTGACACGAAGGTATTGTCAGTAGCCCCATGGGCCGACTGTGCACGGCAGTGTGTGTTTGCCATTGATTATACAAGAACGTAACAATTTTATGGGAGGACTGGACTTTTACTTCACAATTCAAACTCGCTCATACAAAGAAAGCCTAGGAATAAAAACCTAGGTACAACAATCTAAGTACAATTGTTTAGTTTTGATTCTAGGGAATGACGATAGAGGCTCGGGAAAGTGACGACAGCTCTGCCTTACTCCTTGGACGATCGGACGTAGCCTCGGCTCTGATGAAGAAATGCTCTCGGAGCGTGTGGGAAGACTCTTTTGTGCGTGCCTTTGTCTCTCTGTGTATCCAGTCGGGGGTCCTCTCTCTTCTGCAAGGGAATGGCACCTTGCTATTTATAGGAGTGGGGTGTCATTATTTGGGTTTACAATGATTGCCCTAAAAATTCAGCGGCATGGGGATTTAATTGCCATTTTCTTTGATCCTATTTTGTTGGCAATTAATCTGGACCACTAATCTTGGTTGCAACAAATCTGGACAATTAATGCTAATTGTGTAAAATCTGTATGGGCAATTAATGTCGATTGTCATGAATCCTTGGGAAGCTCGGATCTTCTGCCACGTGTTTAATCCACGTGATTGTAATAAATCTTCTTTGATTCGGGTAATCATGATGATTGTAGTAAATCTGGTTGTTAGGATTTGTTGATAAGTCTTGATTGATTTAATATCACGTGTCTAACCATCATTACGGGAAAACTGACCTTCTGCTACGTGTCATAACCGTGAGCCACAGCCGCATGAGGGTAGCTTCGTAGGTTTTGAACCGTATGAAGGAGGCAGTCGCATAGGTGTAGCCTCCGAAATCTGAGCCGTAGGGGTTGGTTTCCAATTGAACTGCATAAGACTAGCCACGTGTCAAGACTGCATGGACATGGCCTCTCAGTATTTGAGCCGCATGGAGATGATCCCCATGATCCGAGCCGCATGAGGACAGCGGCTACATGGGGTAGCTTCTTAGGATTTGAGATGCATGACGATGGTCTCCACGAACCGAGCTGCATGAGAGCATCAGCCGCATGAGGAGGTGGCTGCCGCATAGGAAGCTTTGGAGTTGGTGGATCGTACCAGCTGTATAGGAATTTTTCTTCGTTTTTCGAAGAACGTGCCGTCATTTTAGAGTTTATCATCATTTCAGTCTTTAATGTCAGAGTCATCACTTTATGTCAGAGCATTTAATGGGAGCAGTCACTTTATGGCCAGTTATAAAAAGTAAGCTGTATAGGGCCACGTGATTCTTTCCTGAGCCGCATGAGGCTATTGGAGAGTTTCTGAGCCGTATGAGGCTCTGATAGATTCCTGAGCCGCATGAGGCTCCTTCTATTTTGAGCTGAATGGGCTTCTTCTGTTTTGAGCCGCATGGACTTCTTCTTGTTCTTTTCCATGCTTCTACAAGACCCCTTCAAAGTTTTCAATTTGAAAAATTGAAATACTTTGAATAAGAAGCATGGCTATATGAGCTCCGCTGGCCGCATAGGATGTTCTGGCCGCATGGACTTCTTGGCCGCATGGCCTGTCTGGCCGCATAGACTTCCTAGCCATATGGGCTCCCTGCCACGTGTACTTCTCATTAATTGCCCTTAATTCGTTTTAGAGCCATCTTTTGGGGGAATCCCAAGAGTTGGTTGATTAAATATTTGGATTTTATGCCCTGGGTGAATCTCCTTTATGAGGGGGCAAGATCCGAGGAGTCGGTTTTGCCTGCAGCACACGACCCGAAGCGATTATCGGTCCACGTGCCCCCCCATGTCTGCCTATAAATAGGGGTGCTTTTAGGACAGAGAAACTTCTTTGCTTTCTTTTGTCTTCCTCTTCTCTTGCCCTAAGCCACTGTCTTTATTTTTCTTCTTCGATCTTCAACGACAATGGCCCCCAAAGCTTCCAAAACTTCCAAAGCTCCTAAGTCCTTTGCTGCGACGAAAGGTAAGAAGGCGGCGGCCTCATCGCTCACTGTAGCGCCCCTAGTCCATCCTGACGTCCACCCTGCCATCAAGGGTAAGGACTATATAGAATATCGAATACTTCAAACCCTGAAACAATGGCTCTGTTGTATGTTTTTTATGCACAAGCCTTCTTTCCCTCAGTATTCAATGCGTTCTTCGTCTTTATGAAGCCGCATATATTGTATAGGCTGTATGAACTTCTCATATCCGAGCCGCATAAGGTATGCCCTATGCTCGAGCCGCATGAGAACGTATGAGCCGTATGAATGCCTTTAAAACTGAACCGTATGAAGCCCCTTTGAACAGAATCGCATGAGCTCCTAATGGACAGAGTCGTATAGCGTTCCACGAACCAGAACTGCATATGAACCCACCTAAACAGAGTCGCATGAGGACTTGTCTAAACCGAGCCACATGTACTCTGTAAAAACTGAGCTGTATAAAGATTCATCTAAACAGAGCCGCATGTACTCTGTAAAAATCGAGCTGCATAAGAACTCGTTTAATCAGGGCCGTATGAACTCTAACTGTTTTCTGGCCGTCTCCTAACTTTATTTTTTTGTCTCTTTTCAGTAAATCTGCCAGTCAATACTGCAGGAGAACCCCTGGTGGGTCAGGCCTAATTTGCCATAGGAGTTCGGTTTGACCATTTAGTCCAGCAGGTGGTGGAGCAACAGCCCCAGAACGAGCCTGAGGAGAGGCTGAATCTTATCAAGAACCAGCCCTTTCGTTTTCTCGGTGCCATGCTGAACTCAGGGCTATTAGAGGGAAAGTACCTGAAGCCGACGTCTTCTTCTGGGACACCCTGACTGTGAAGAACTCTCAGTTATTGGATATATCTGAGAATTAGAATTTTATTTCTGCTGGAAGGGCGATCCACATCCCCCAGATGGAGTGTCATTTCCCATTGGCGTGGTTCAATATGTTGCCGGTGGACAGAAAGATGTCGGAATCCTTGACCCCGAGCCGGTCGAGAATGATTATGGGTAATATCCACTACAATAAGCACATTGGATCAACATACGTGGGCAGGGAACCGGTCGGCTGTTACGTGATGGGGCTGGCCCCGGGTACCTTCTTAAATGCGCTAGGTCCCAATTTCTTATTCTCTCAAGCCGATACCTTCCTGAATCAACTTGCTCGAAAAGGGTCTTATCCCGTTGGCCGGCTCGCTTTTGAACTGGATACACCCCATCCCCTTCGTGGGCCAATTTGACCGGGTAGATTTTGCAAGAATATAGGACTTTCCTGCGTGAGGTTGGTCTCTACCACGCTATCCGAGGTACATGTCACGGACTGCCCATCAACAAAGAGTTGTTCATGGCTCTCTTGGAGATGTACAACTGGCGGACGGGGACCTTCTTCGCGCCTGGAGGAGAGATTGGTCTCGCTCTTCATGAGATGCACGCAGTTTCTAGGCTGTCCTGGGGCAATGAAGTGTTTGAAGTATATACTCCAACGAATGAAGAGTTCGAAGATTTGGAGCAATGATATCCGGGTTTCGTTGCTGTCTACCAGGAGTTACTGTGTCACCACAGTTACTGTCAGCAGACGACCAAGAAGGATGGTAGCTCAGAAGGGAACCTTCCGCATACTAGGGCTTGGCTCTTCCACCTTTTTCGGCAAGGTGCTTCAGGCCGGGTTACTCCCCGGAATCCTCTGACACGAGAGCGAGTACAGGACCTGGTGTTAATCGCCAGGAGATCGAGGGCCATGAGCGACACGTTTGGGAGTCAAACTGATTCCTTCGGTTATTTTTATCAGGATACCCAGCCGCTGTCGGAGAAGGTAATCCTGGCAGGATTTCTGATGATATGGCTACAGAATTGCGTAGTCTCAGGAGGAGTTGGTTCCATTGAGAGGATCAGCCAAAATTTTATCCTTCCTGCCGTTAAACTGGCTTTCGGGCTCAGTGTAAAACCCCTAAATTAAATTTTTGTTTTTTTTTATTTTTTTATTTTATTTTATTAAATTGTTATTTTAACTAGTAATTAGTTAATGTTGATGATATATAGTAACATATATATATATATAAATATATATGTATATAAATATGTGGCTATATTCAACTGTGGATGTGTGGTAATGTGTAAACCTAATTAAAACTCTAGATAACTTAACCTTTAACCCAAGTTTAGTCCTAACCCTAATTATTTTTAGTCTCTATTTTAATTAAGAAATAAATTCACATGTTTATATAAATATAATGCTTGATTTACTTAACCAACCCTTAACCCATTCCCTACCCATTGATTTCCGGTTACCACAAAGTGTGGATCTCATGAAACCGAATGATAACCTCTCCTTCCCTTCCATTTTTTTCGGCCACACTACAACTTCTTCCCCCTCCATTTTTCCGGCTACCCGAGAACTCCCCTTCCCTCCTATCCCGGCCGGCGTGCATTCAGCGAGGGAGATCACCTCGTCCTCGGCGTTCAGGCCATCTCCGGCAGCGCCATCGCCTCCGTAGTGTAGCCCCGACTCCCTGCAGTCGGCAGGTACGATCTCGAGCCTCCACGTGGCTTTGTCACGAGGATATCCCCCTACAAAACCTAGAGCATTAATTTCTATATTCTCTTTTCCTGCAAATAGTCATTGATTAATAATTTGTGTAAGGAAGAAATAATGATTTTAATTAGTATTATTAATGTTAATGATTGTTAATTTAGCGTAGAATCAGAAATAAATTGTAGAGAAATTGTTGTGAATTATTATGATTTTATCCATATTAATTCGTGAATGTGAAGTAATTATTTGGTGTGATTATGGCTGTGTAATTAATTAAGTAAGGATAAATTGATAGTAATTTGTACCTAAATTATTAGCCTATTGATTAGAGACATTAGTATAGATTCTATATTAATTGTATCAGATTTTTATACAAATTATTCGTATTTATTAAGTATTTTAACTGATGTCAATAATGCAGTTTTTGTGTAAAGTTCCACAGAATTATATATGCTGTTTTTGATTTTTAGAATTTAATCCATTAGGAATCACTCGTTATGATCTATATATAAATTGTAGGTAATTATGTAATCTAATTACTGGTAAATTTTCAATATTTAATAAAGTAGTTTAGATATTTTATTTATATTTTAAACTGTGAATTACTGATTCTAAATGACTGTTTATTTACACTGTTTTGGATTTTTATTAATTAATTCATTAAGAATAATTAATGAGTTTTATACAAAACTGAGAGATAATAATTATACCTATTTACTGTAAAATTTCAAAATAGAATAATTATGTTCGGTATTTATTTGGCATTAAACCAGAGTTAAATATATTTGATTATGTAATTAGTTCAATACTAGTTTTAATTTATAATAAATATAAATTATTATTGGTAATGCTCATAAATGTAAAGTCACTGTTGGAAATGTTATTTTCTGTGATTTATGATTTTTCCCAATTTATTAGTGAATTTTAACATTTAATTCTAATTGCAATAGCTAAAATAGTGATTTTTATATATTAGTAGTTAAATGTTTTATTTACTTATAAATTAGGTAAATAATATTAAAAATATTATTTACAGTAGAATTTCATGGAAAAAGCATTTTTTTTACCAAATTAGACTTGTCATTATTTATTAACTAGTATTTATCATTAATGGGAATTTGTGAATGCATGTGTTTCCTAATTGTTTAACTAATTAGTTATAAGTAATTTATTAATTATTAAATTATTAATTTTATTAATAATTTCAGAAAATAAAGTATAATAATAAGTGCTTCATACTTATTATTGTATGATATTATTCTTATTTATTAGTAATGATTAGTTAGTAGTAATGGTTTGATATTAATTATCAATTAAATGTATAGTTAATTTGGGTAAATAGTAATGAATTAGGGTTAATGTTATTGTAGGATTATTCATTTCTCGGAACTTGGACTCGATACCAGACTCGGATTTTCAGCTATTGGACACAGGCAAGTACACCTTGCTTGACTTTACTATGCAGTATTACATTTGACCAGTTATTACAGTTGTGTGCACTCGTCACCATTTATGACTACCCTGTGAATAGTTAGTATAACTTGACACGTCTCAGACACGCATCACAAATGAGTGAGTTGAGTGCAGAGATTTTGTGTTGATTGGCCATTAACATGTGATCTTGAGTTGTAGCAGTGGTTAGTTACATTATATGTATATTGCCGTCTTGCATATTATTTGTACCGTGTATACGGTACAGGTATTCATTGGGTAGGGAGAGTCTACTAGTGGTGTATGAGAATTCTGTTTCCAATGTACGCTGGATGCTCGTAGCCCCTCGTTCTCAAACCGTAGAACGCTTGGTGGACGTTTCTTCTTCTTCTCCCCCTCTCATGTGCCACTAGAGATGTCTCAAAATGCATTTACACTTAGATGGTTAGAACACCTTAAATTGTGTACTACGTATTTCCTGTCCTTGTTTGGTTAAGGAATTACTTAGTAACATATTTATTTAGTTACTTTTACTTTACTGCTCAGTATTATCTTGAATGTCATTTTTCCTGTGTATTTGTTATGTCCCTCTGAGGACCTGGTATTTTTTCCAGAGCTTGACGAGGATTCCTACCCGACTGATTACGGAGTAGCTGGATTAGACGACGACCTTGAGGTGGAGCCACAGCCTTGATCCTTTAGAGGCTAGTTTATCTTCTAATGTGGGTTCATTTTCTGTATTCAGTTATTTTCTACATTCCATTTATTTCATTCCAGATGTACTGTGCAGTGTTTGGTCTTTCTTTTGACATTTATTGTGACTCTGGAGACTCTCTTTGCAGTTGTCTATTATTTGTTTCATGGATGAGACTAGATATTACCTGCCTGTGTTGTTATTATTATTAGTTTTACTTCAGCGTACTACGACTAGTCATAGTCCATTAAATTGGGTTAACTATGTCTGATCGTACAGCTGGCATGCCACGTGTTCCCGATCCGATTATTTGGAACTGGGGCGTGACATGTTTAGTGGTGGCCCATGCAGGTCTCCAAATTTGTTTGGTTACGTTACTGTACCAGACAAGCCTGCAAATTAGGTTTAGAATATAGGGTCTCATCCATACTTGATTATATCATTCTTGATTATCCTTGAACAAAATCCTTTGCATCTCGTTTGTTTCCGTCCTATTCTCAATTCCTTCTATCTTATCTCTGCAGAATCATGAATTTGAGGAGTGGACGTACCGC
>JANAVB010021323.1:0-36752 GCA_029216955.1 Iris pallida
TTTGGCCATGGTCTTCAACTTGTCTTCTAGTGCAGATATTCGTTGTTCTTGACTAGCCGAACTGGAAGCATCTGGATTCTTCAGTGACAACATAAGCTGTCACTTCTCTAGTACAGTGGAGGACACTGTCTGTTCCAAACCTTCGCTGTATGCATCGTAGTCGGAGAAAGAATCATCTCCTGAGTGAGAAGGAAGATGACCGGAAGGATCTGAAGATTCCTTTGACCGATTGTGTCTCGGCTTCGGGATCGAGTATGTTGGAATACTCCTTCAGAAGATTCTTGGAGTAGATCCAAATACCGCTGGCTTGGCTTGCGAGGCTTGTCGTGCTTAGAGCACTTCCTACCCCCAGTGTCTCTGGAAGTCATGTTGACGGAAGCGTATAAAACTTTGTCTTTATCTTCTGACATAGATTCAGAGTTTTAAAGTTCAGACGATCGAAGACAGATCGTCTGTTGTCTGACAGCAACCCTTGATGACAACCTTGTGATTCAAATGTCCAAGTGGTTGCACTGGAGAGTTGAGATGTTGTCCCATTTTTTCTTGAGGTGTTCTCGGAGATCAGGAACAACGACGGGACGAGAAAAAGTTCGAGGGATATTTCTTTGACAACATTCGGAACATGGTTCCGGTTCTTCAAATGTTGTCCCTTGAGTGTACAGGGAATACTCATTTCATTAGCATAGGTGTCCGAATTTTTGATCCTAGAAGTTTGCTTCTGATGCTGGTTGGTCTTCGGCATTGGCTGTTTGCGTTTCACCGAAGTTGGTCGATTGAGATAAGTTCTAGATCAGCAAACTCACCCCCAGGGGTTCTGTCTGAGATACCAACAATTTTCCCTGTTTAGAACGGGATATCTTGAGAGTTGGGAGATCTTGGAACTCTGCTACCGGAGTAGGCAAAATTTCTCTTTGATCAGTACATTCCCTTTGGCAAGGAGGGAAGAAGAACCCTTGTTGGAGAGGTTCTTGTACTGATTGGTGCCGAGGCACGTTCAGATTGATCTTCTACGATAAAAACCGAGGAAGACTGAGAAAAGACCAAAGGGCCTTTTACTTTGTTTTGAGAAGAAGGGTTGCTAAAGAGCGTTTCCCTCTGTTGTCTTCCAAGTCGTGGGACGAGGTTTGAGAAAAGACCACGGGCCTTTTCTTTGTTCTGGGGAGGAGGAGGATAGTCAAATGAACCCCCAGTGGATTGCGCTGGAGCAACAGGATGGTTGGAAAGAAGCAGAGTTTTTCCCCTTACTGTGAGAAGAAGAGAGATTAGCCAAAGGGTTGTCTCTCTTAGACTGTGCTGGCGCAGTTTGCGCAAGGATTGAAGTGACTGTTGGCGCACTGGCAGATTGCGCATGAGTAACTCTGGCAGAAGATCTCTGGCCACAGTTTCAACAACTTGTACAGCAGGAGTCTTGATGCCAGTGTGTTGAGTTGCACTCTGGTTGCTGGAGTAGTGGATTGCGCAGGCAAAGTTGCAGCCAACTGCGCCAGAAGAAGAGGAGTCTTGCCTTTGATATAGTAGCATAGGAAGTAGGTTATGCACTGGCAAGGGGAGCAGCATACTGCGCATGGGCATAGCAGCAGACTGCGCAACAGAGACAGCAGTCTTTAGAACATAGGCAGTAGACTGCGCAGCAGCTGAGCAGCAGAGGCAGTGACTGCGCAACAGTCTTGGGGACCCACTGGATGAACTTTGCTCATGGCAGAAGTTGTTGCAGTGCGAGGGGTGGTCCTGGAGTTGATCATCGCCTCGTAGGCCGTCTGGTTGACCTTTACAACCAGCGTCTTCTGCGTCTTGCCGATAGACGCAACGTCACATTGAGTTGTCACTTCCTCGTCGGAGGAAAGTCGTCCCCAGCAGAGTCGCCATTTTGTTTGCAAAAACAAAGTTGATCTTTATTTCACAAACTTTGTAAGAAGATTACAAGAATTCTGGGAAAGTACAACTATAGGAATCCGACCTGAATGACAATCGCTTTATCTCTTGGACGATGTAAACTTTGAAGACGGTAGCCTCTGAAGATTGTAGCAGCACTTTGGCAAGAACTCCTGATCTCTGGTGATGATTTTTGTGGATTCTGATCTATGTGTGTGTGTGACAATGAAGGCTTGAAACTCTATTTATAGAGTTCTGGAAATAACTAACTTTTAGTTATTTTGAATTGCGCAAGATAGATTGCGCAGACTTTGGATTGCGCAAGCAATGACTGTGCAGGCAATTACTCGATCATGGACTACCTGTTTGTGACGCGTGGCATTGTTTGATTGAAATGCGCTTGGTCTGTACAAACGGTTGCCACATGGTGAGTAATTGATGGCATGTAGGCCACGTGTTCATTGTCAGTTATCTTGATGGAGTGTGCCACCTGAATTGCGCTGGCTTCAGATTGTGCTAGGATGGACCGTGCTGTAGAGAGTCTGGCAGATTGCTACATGTACAGCTGTCCTCGAGCGCTGTGCTGCACGATACGAACAGTTTCCTCGTTCTTCGGGCTGTCAGCTGTCAGAAGATCTGACTCTCTGTCAGATCATAATAACGAGGCCAAGTCAGTTTGCGCACTTGGATGAGTGCGTAGTTCAACCTGCACAATCGAATTGGTGCGCAATCTGTCTCCTATGCAGTTCACTTGAAGGATGCACAATTTAATTTTTATGACTTTTTGATGGGTGCAACTTGATTTTTAGGACCTACAACTACGTGCCAATTGGCTGACTCCTATCACGTCAAGGCGGTTCTGCTCCATCTGAGGAGGCCGGTCCTTCTGAGGAGGTCGGTCCTTCTGAGCTGCCTGTCCGTCCGCCCGGTTGCTCAATGTTGGTTTCTTTTGAGAAACACATTACGTATGAAATATGGAAGAACCCGGTATGTACATGACGTTTGTAAGCTACCAGTTTAGTATACTATATATATATATATATATATATGTATATGTATTCCATAATTGTTATGTTTTTCTGTTGTTCGATATACAGAGGACATCGTATCCTTAGGGCTATGAGTCACGGGAAGAAAATCGTGTCATGGCAATTTGCAAGCTTATCGGAGGCCGTCCAGAGCAAAATTATATCGAGCGGCTTGCATAATTTGGCACAAAATGCCTATCGGACAATGGATAGTGCCCTCACATCCGCCTTTGTGGAGAGATGGCACCCGGAGACCAACACATTTCATCTCCCAGCAGGGGAGATGACCATTACACTTGACGACGTCTACCAGATACTGGAGCTGCCAGTGACCGGGCGCGTCAAGACCAAAGAACATTACACCAATGAGAAATCCGTAAAATGGTACGAGAAGATCGTCAACTTCGTCTCAAGTCACCTTGGACTTCAGGCTACGAGTTTTACAACTCTGCCAGGCTTCAAGAAGTCATATGGAATTCCTCTGTCATTTCTAGTGGACCATTTCATGGATATGAAGGTGGATGACGATGACGATGATATGGTCGACGCGGTGGCCCCTGCGTACATATTGTTCGTCCTAGGAACGGTCGGCATTTCGGACAAGTCCGGAACGTCGATACATGCTAGGTACATGCTCAATTTATCTGAATTGGATGACTTCATTGATATATCCTAGGAAAGCGGTATCTTAGCCAATCTTTACTGCGAGCTCGGTATCGCATCCCGTGTTGGGACTAAGACAATGGCGGTTGTCAGACTCTGCTACATGTAAGAAAACTTCTAAAAATTTAATCTTGTATACTTCATTGTTGTTTATTTTTTGATTATTCATTTATAAATTGAATAGGCATGGATATACGAGCACTTTTCGATGCTCAGACGAGCTGACCTGAACCCAGAGTATGTCGAACACCTTCCTAGAGTGTGTCGATAGAGTCCATCCCTGGAAACCAAAAATTGGCAAACACTGGCTTCCATTCGTGAAGTACTAGACAATTTGGTGCCAGAAGAGGTACTAAATTTTGACTTACTTTTTCATGTTAATTTTGTTTTGTTGTTAACTGTTTTCCTAAAGATTTTTTGGAATCCATATCGGGATTTACGTAAGCAGAATCGTGAGGTCCAACCAGTTTCTTTATTTCATGGTATGGTCATATGCTATGATATCACGGAGCCGTACATGCCCGATAGAGTACTTTGTCAGTTTGGCTTTGTGCAAACTGTGCCGAAATGCACACTACGACTGTTGGAGCCTCCGTGCGAAACCCAACCTTTAAATTACAAACCGGCAGATTTTGACTGGGTGACCGACTTTTACTCCGAGTGGCAACGACATGTACTTTAGAAATCTGAAAGACGACCGTAACCATGATGGCCGACTGCAGCGAGGACTACATGTCGTACTTCCTAGGGGTCGGACATCATAAGTTGTCGAACCCTACAAACCCGGGTCCCGTGGCCGTCGGAGCAATTAGAGCTCTTCCTTCCAAAAACGTCTTGTATGCTGGGTTGGTGAGGACGGTGAGTTCCGTATTTGTAATAAGACTGAGATTTCCATGTTTGTAGACTTAATTCATTTATACTTTCATTTTCAGTCTCAAAAGGTGAAGGAATTGGCCCAGACACTCCGGAGAGGTTGCTATAGTGACACTAGTGTCGCGGTCGCCAACGAGCATGATCATATCGATGACGTGGTCGAGTTCCCCTTCATGAATAATAGGGAGTCTCGTTCAAAGGCCCGGCATGATATGTAGTTGGATCTGGATATTTTTCTTTTTGAAACTTAAGTTGGATGTAGAATATTTATGTACTTGTGATGAATTATTGTGGATATTTTGCTTGTTTGAAACTTAAGTTGGATGTGGAATGTTTGAAACTTAAGTTGTCTGAAATGTACTTATGTTGACACTTATTTTGAAGTACTAGACAAGTTGACACTTATGTTGTTGGATATTTATGTACTTGTGATGAATTATTGTTGTTTATGTACTTGTGATGAATTATTGTTGTTTATGTACTTGTGATTTAGTATTAGAACTGCCAACCCCTGCAGTCCTACACTGAAGTAGGACTGCCAGGGTGCTGGCAGTCCTAATTGAAACTTGTTGTAACAGCAAGTTTCAATTAAGACTGCCAGCAACCTGGCAGTCCTACTTCAGTGTAGGACTGCCAAAGGGGTGGCAGTCCTGATACTAGTACTCTGTGATGAGCTCCTCAAACTGAAACTCTGTCACAGAGTTTCATAAGTAGGACTGCCACCCCCTAGCAGTCCTACACTGAAGTAGGACTGCCAGGGTGCTGGCAGTCCTAATTGAAACTTGCTGTTACAGCAAGTTTGAAATAGGACTGTCAGCACCCTGGCAGTCCTACTTGAGTGTAGGACTGCCATGGGGTGGCAGTCCTACTTATAAAGCTCTGTGAGGAGCTCCTCAAACTGAAACTCTGTCACAGAGTTTCATAAGTAGGACTGCCACCCTGGCAGTCCTACACTAAGTAGGACTGCCAGGGTGCTGGCAGTTGAACCCTAGCAGTCCTACTTGAGTGTAGGACTGTCAGGGGGGTGGCAGTCCTACTTATGAAACTCTGTGACAGTGTTTCTCAAACTGAAACTGTCCCAGAGACATATAAATAGGGTTGCCACCCCCGGCAGTCCTACACTGAAGAAGGACTGTCAGCACCCTGGCAGTCCTAATTGAAACTTGCTGCAACAGCAAGTTTGAATTAGGACTGCCAGGGTGCTGGCAGTCCTTCTTCATTATAGGACTGCCAGGGGGTGGCAGTCCTGATACTGGATCGAATAATTTAACAAATTGGTATATTTTGTCGCACATACTTGCACACAGGTAGACACATATAACACAAATAGCACACAGGTAAACACATATAATACAGATAGCACACACGTAAACAATATGACACAGATAGCACACAGGTCGACACATATAACACAGATAGCACACAGTAAACACATATAACACAAAATTTACTCCATATAGTTTAGTGGACTTTATATTTCACTGTATACAAAAGTGGTCCTCCATATACAATATGTCAAACTGTAAAGATATTCATACTTAGTTGATTTCGACGTAGTGGTCAGCAGATAAGTCTCTTGGCTCCTCAATCTTCAACAACTTCTTACAATGGTTGATCTGATCAACGAAAGGTGTGGTCCAAGCGATGGCTTCGACCGATGCTCTTTTGTACCAAACTGTTGAAGGTGGAGGAATCGGAGAATGTGCGATTATCTTTAGTATAACGAAGTGATCCCCGATCAGACCTATAGTACATAGGTTAGAATGTGCGTGGTCCTTCGGAGGAGCGCACATCGAAATGAATATATTGCTAATATCTGGCAAGATAAGTACAACAGGTATCATGTACCTATTAGCAAATAAATAGCCGACAGACGGGACTGACATGTAGTGGTCTTTTCCGGTAACACTGTCGGTGCAAGGGATACTTAACAACAAACTTGCAACCGTTTCTTCGTTTAGGATGCGGGAGTAGAATGGAAGACATCGTATAGCTCCTGCCTCACCCGTCTCCATCCGTCTTTGTCATCATAACCAAGATGCCTTGCAAGCACATAAATCCGTAATGGCCATCACCGGGGATATCGACAATAGACCAAATGTAACTGCGAAGATCAGGTTGAAATTTGTCAATATACAAACTCGTTGTTTGGCTTGCAATGGTATCTTCGCTTGGGAGGTCCATTTTCTCCATTTTTTGGCGAACAATAAGCTTGCCCTTCCGTGCAGGCGGAGATTGCTGTATGCTTCGTTCAACCTCAAAGGACGATGGATCTCTCTTAGTCGACTCCAGCCTTCTCTTCTGTGAACTAGTCAATCTTGTTTGAGGCCTGCCTTTAGGATTGGAAACAACGGACGGCTCATGCATTCTTGTAGTCACCAGACATGCAATTTCTTGGATTTTAAGCTCAATGGACATTTGTTCCGCTCCTACTGAGGCACACCACCTTGCGTGGAGAAGTTTTACTTGTGGCAAAGAGAAGAAATCATCGTCCGTCTTTACCAGGGACATCATAGACAACTGCCTCCAACGTTGATCGATAGCATCTACTGGAATAGGAATGGATTCACGACGATATTCATTAATCTGATGTGCACAAGGAAGGCCCAGTGTATGTCGATATACACACCTGCAAACCTCGAGATCAAACCCGACAAACTTTGACCTTTCAATCTTATCAACTATTAATGCCAACGCCTTGTGAAATACCACACGCATTAAAGCATCTAAGAGTACTTCCTTTCTATGCTCATGCTTGACTATATTCAAACTCATCTCAAATGATGCCTTAATTTCATTCACCGTCCGGTCTACTAATAAATGTATAGCTTGTCAAACAGAGACAAAGTTGTCAAGATGATTTTAGGTGTCTCTTCAATAAAGAGTGTGCTCCTTCGACACGGTTGGTAGTTGCCGTGCCGTAATGCTTCACCACATTCGACCATGCTAAGACAAATTGTTCTTATTGCGGTTCAAGCCATGTATCTTTGATGTAAGAAATGCATGTCGGCTCCCTCGCCTCCCACTTTTGCTTGAACAAGTACCCTGCGGCGTCGTAACTGGCAATCGAAGAGGCTCGCCACACATAATTCCAATAATTGTAGAATTCGTCAAAATTTTGCATGTCAATTTTACCATCATCCTTCCGAAACTTCAACTTACATTGGGCTAGAATATTACGGTTGACATGCCAAGTGCATAGCAATGTATTTGCTTGAGGAAAAATAATGCGAATAGCATTAATTAGGGCATACTCTCTGTCGGTAACAAAAACTGACGGCTCTGTATGACCGGTGTAAAGTGTTTTCAGTTTCTCCAACGCCCATGTGTAGTCTTCAAGTTTCTCACTCTTCATGAAGCAAAATGTCACTGAAAATGTTTTCCAAGTAGAGGTGAACCTGACAACATGAAAGAGAGGCTTCTTGAACTTATTGGTCTTGTACGTGCAATCAAGGACTAACACGTCGGCAAAAGACTGGCCAAACTTGTGCAATCGAGATGAGCCCAAAAGATTAAAATTACTTCATTACTCTGGGGATGTCTTCTATGGAACTCAACATAATGATTATCGACAAGCAACTTGAGCACTTCTCGCATCGCCATTCTTGATTTCGTCCGGACAGCGTTTGAAGAAGATAGGGCGTTGTATATTGACTTCATTGTAGACTTGTTCTTCTCATCTTCATGTCATATGACGGAATATATTTGTCTTGGTGCAACTCCAGAGGTGGACAAGTTTTCGACTATCTTCTTCTTCGTATTGTTCAACCGTCCGACATACGGATGATCCAATAGTGTCTCAGCAATATCATGGTTGTGGGTTCCATTCTTCACTTCTACTATACATTTCCCTTCTTCTTCGTTTCTAATATGTATCGTGAATGGACAACCACATTTTTTCGTTCCAACATTTTTTTTGGAACTTTACTTTGGATAACTGTGTTTTTTTTTGTTCTGAACACACCACCTCTTTCACAGCCAACAACCACAATTTGTCGTCCCGGGCGATTTCGGGCCGATCTGGATATCACTAGAACTATGTTTTTTTCCGTCCAACTTCTCGACACCAATGTACCGCACCCTCGCTTGATTCAAAGCAAAGATCGGTCCAGAATAAATAGGCTACATTGACTGCAATTGGAGCCGGTACCGCAAAATCGAAAGATCTCAAGTCCTACAATAGAACTTATAAGTCAGTACAATTAGACAACATCATAAAGCAAATAGGTTTCATAGATTAGGACTGCCAGGCCCGTGACAGTCTACATATGTGAAGGACTGCCACCTCTCTGGCAGTCATAATCTATGATCGGGACTGCCAGAGAGGTGGCAGTCCTCTGTGTCACAACACGAATTTTTACCCGATGAAAAGTTAAAATTTAGTTACCAAGAGGGCTTCTGATGCATCAAAGTGTTCTTCGGACGTGGCGGAAGAGAGTATACAACATTTGATGATCCCAGTTGTTCCATGTTCAATATTTTTCTATATTAAACACATAATTCAACTTTTATATGTGAAATTCATGTTTAAAATATTAAACATATATTAATTCGATGACTTATCAATAAATGGGAGAAGTCAATGACCTAGAGTTGAGGGATAGAAAATTTTAGAAAAAATGTACGTTGGAAAAAAACTTGGGGTTAAATTCTTTGACCTAGAATTGAGGGAGAGAAGAAAAGGGTTGAGGGAGAGAAGAAGAAAACAAAAGTTGGTATTTATATCTTTGCTTGACTAGTCCTAAATAAAAAAATTGATGACAAATTTGTAATATTTTGAAACTCTTTTGGACTAGCCCCTAGCAAAAAGGGTAGTGTTCTTAGAAAAAATCTTAGGTTTTTCGTCGCTACAAGAAAACAAAGCTGCGACGGTGTCCATGATTCATTCTGACAACAAACCTATCGTTGCCTCCTCCAACTTGCACTACCGTTATTTGTTCGACTTGACCTCTTCAACTTCGGCTCTGGATTCTATATAGGACCGTTAGGTTTTAGAATTATAAGAGGGAAGCAAAAAAATTTGTGGCAGGTCTCTTGCACAAATTCTGAATTTTGGTGCTTTCCTTTTCTATTTTCTTTTATAAAAACATCATAACTAACTTATTTTTTGCTTTCACTGTCTTAAGTTTTTTTTGTTAATAGTTTCCAAAAAACATAAATACATTTACCAAACATATCTTTATGAAAAATAGATTCATTTAGACAATAAACAAAAAATAAAAATGATACCAGGGAGGACCTAAACCATATAGTAGAATTTTGAGACTTATCGAACTCGAGTGCTCTTTTGGATACCGAAAAGATATAAGACCATGGCTGGGTGGCAGAAGATCGGTTGATCGAACCACAGGCGTATTATTCCTTCCATTTAATAATGGTGGAGTTTGGAACAGTGGACCCAAAAGGCATACAATGCAGCGTGCACAAAGTTCTGTGCGTATCGCGGCATTTCAACAAAAAGCAAAAGTCGGAGACTTGTATGAAAAAATACAAGAAAAAAATATAAAGGTATGTAATGGGCCAGGCCGGCCTGCAGCCTGGTTTGACCTAGTTCGAGTTCGGGTCGGACTAGGCTTAGCCCAGGAGAGGAAGCAGGCCGGGTCAGCCCGAACAGGTTGGAGGAGGGGGGAACCCGGCCTGGGCCTATGGACCCATCGGGGAGGGCGGGCCGAACCGGGTGGTTCAGGGTCGGCCCATTTTATTTAAAAAAATTTTTGACTCCATTTTTTAGAAGAAAAAATTGGAATAATTTTATTAATGTCATTATAATTTAAATATAATATAACATTTTTTATAACTAAGAAAAAAAGTTGAGATTTTATTTCATGACATTTGTAATAAAATGTACAAGTCTTTTCCTTTACTTTCCATCGTTCATCTTTCGTACATGTTTATTGCTCAACTCCTCCTCCACTAGCTTCATCCAAAATAAGGGACTGAAAGTCCAGCTCATTGATGTCGGCACTTTCATCTCTTAAGTTGAGTTCGTTTTTTGTACGAACCCAATCTTGAACGCAAACGTAGACTTCCAAAATAACAAGTAGCATCATGTTCCTCTTTTTGCTTAGCATCCTTGAACTTGCACTAAAACAAGTTTTCGATGCTAACATGGACATCGGAACCATTAGAATATCATGTGCTAGAGAAGAAAGTATAGGATACATTTTTCGTTTCTTTTCCGTCGTCTAAAATGGATTATTTTGTATAAGGGTACCACCAGGTTTAGGACTTAAGTAGACTTTGGGTACTGGATCTATCCGTTTTAGACTTTGGGCACTCAAAAATTTTTAGTAACACATTTTAGTTACGAAATTGGACTTTCAGTGACAAAATAAGTCTTTAATGACGAATGTTCTTCACTAAAATGTGTCACTAAAAAATTTCAAGTACCCAAAGTTTAAAACAGACAAAGTCAGTACCCAAAGCCTAATTAGGTCATAAATTTGGTATCCTTATACAAAATAATCCTTCTAAAATTGAAAAATACAATCCAGAATCATCTTTATCTTCTTCATAAGAATTTAAATACAATGACAATTTCTTGAGTTGGTAGGAAGATTATTTTTGTTTCTTTCTTTGTAGTATACTTCTAGCATGGAATATCTTAGATATTAAACCAGAGCAACTACTACCTTGAACGGTAGTACCGGGTCGGCTTGATACAATTTTTTCTTCATAAGCAATTAAAGTATCTAAAACTTCTCTAATTTATACTTTTAAGCTACCTACCTCTACATTTATATTGTCATTAAAATCATCTAACATATATATAATCTAATTTAATTTTAGGATAAAAAATCGAAGCCAAAAAATATAAAAGAGGTATATTACGCCAATATTTTTAAAAAATTATTTCCACTTTGGAAACAACATAATCAAAACTAGGAGCATTTCTATATTTAGAAAATAAATGAGACATGTTAATAATTTCTGTTAAAGCTAAAGGAGAAGTTGGATAATAAACTCAGATAAAATACATGAAACAATGTAAAATAATTCTAAAAAATTCATAAATTGAACTAGCAATTAACCAATCATTTTTAGTTACTTGAAAATCAAAACTTAAATTAACATTACAAAATGTGTAATAACATCTTTAAATTTAATAAAAAAATTTAACATTAAATAAGTAAAATTTTATCTATGTTTTGCATCCTTAACGAATCTCTTAAAAGTTATACCATATTGTGTACATAACATTTGGTGTTGTCTACTTGCAGAAGTGTCCAAACTAATTAAACATGATCTAATATTTTCTAAATTTGCTTGAAAGAACTAAAGGCATTTTGGACAATTAAATTAATTACATGATAAGCACATCTAACATGAAAAAGTCATCCTTCTACTATAGGAAAAAAATATGATTTTAAAATAGTAGTACAATAATTGTCATTACTAACATTATCAAAATAAATTGAAATTTTTTATTGTGAGTATCATTTCATACAAAAACTTGTAGTATAGATCCACCTCACAGTGTTAGTTGGGCCGGGCGGCCCGAGTTCCGGCCCAGTCAAACCCGATCTGGCCCTGTTCGAGCCTGGTCAACGACCCGGACTGACTCGACCTGAGTACTTCGCGGGTCCGGGTTGGGTTCGTAATTTTGAACCGGTAGTCCGGCCCGGCTCGGCCCGGTTTGACCGCAGGTCTGGGCCGGTTAAACCCGGTTGGGCCGGCCTAGGACGGCCCGGTCTAAGGCCCAGTCGGACCGGATTTTGATTTTTTTTTTTTAACGTTTGAATCACAAAAAGACCGAAATGCCTTTATTTTGAGGACTATTTTTGTGTTTTAAGGACATTTTAGTCGTTTTGCTGAAAATGACCAAAACTACCAATATAACAACTATATTTTGAGGTACAATATGCCATTTTGTACCAAAAAATCTATAAATAGTCCAAAATTTATGAAAATTATAAATAAACTTTTCTTCCCTATCTTAACAAATATAAGCTTATCAATTTCTGAGGATTGAACAAGTTTTTGGGTTTTGAAGTGCAACTTTCTGGAGGCCGAACTGCAGTGTTCTTGAGGCTTCTACTTCTGCGAAATTTGTTGGAGTTCAACATTTCTTCCCTCAATTGATGTTCCAAGTAATTTTAATTTTATAGAATTTTTTTTATTTTGGATTTTCTCTCTCTCTCTCTCTCTCATCTCTCTCACTCTATTTCTCTTTGTTTGGTAGATAAATATTTCTCTTCTCTTCTTTTTCATAAAAATTAATTTTTAAAATATGGATGCTACTGGTTCTAACCATCCTTATGGATGTGATTCAGAACACAATTTTTCTTAGTATGCTGATGTATTTGAAAATAATTCTATTCCTGATTCTGTGCCACCGACCGACAAATGTCACCTTATGAAGTTAGAAGTACGACTAATTATGTGCCACCGACATATATCATATACTTTCTTCTATAGCATTGATATACTAATGGTCCAGGTGTCTACGGTAAATATGAATCTTGTTTTAGTGCAGGTTTAAGGATACTAAGCAAGAAGAGGAGCATGATGCTGTTAGATATTTTGGAAGCTTGCGTCTACATTCAAGATTGGGTTCGTGCGGAAACAAACTCAAACTCAAGAGATGAAAGTGCTGACATCATTGAACTGGACTGTCAGTCTCTTACTTTGGAGAATACTACTGAAGGAGGAGCTGATCAATAAACTTGGAGGAAAGACCGACGAGGACGAAGGACACCAAAAAAAAAAATACTTATATATTTTTTTTTATAATTTTCTCAAAAATAAAATATCTGTTTGCAACTTATACATTTTATTACAAAATTATGAAAAACATACTTGTACATTAAATTAACTTGACATTAATAAAAATTTGTTAACTTTTATTTTCTCAATTTATTTTAGTTAAAGTCATATCATATTTAAATTTTAATGGAAAAATTTGTTAAGAAATTTTTTTAACTTTTATTAATATATATATATATATTTATATCATATTAATTATGAAAAATTTGTTATTTTTTTAACTTTTATTATATATATAAAATATATATATATATATTATTATTATTTTTTTTTGAGTTTCTTTCAACAAAATCGGGCCGGTCTGGCCAGGACTGGTTCATCCCAGCCCGCACAAAATCGATCCGTGGTTCCGGGCTGAGTTCAGTTTATCGGCTCGGCCCGCTCCTTCATCCGGGCTAAGCTCGACCTGTTAGGCCTGGTCAAACCCAGTCGACACTGGGCCGGGCCGGCCTGGCCCGGCCTAGGTAACACCTTGAGTTCCACGATTGCAGAACCAGTATGCATGTGAAAATTCCAAAGTTTTAGATATATATATTTTTTTTTGCAAAATCTAGTTTTCATTTAAAAAATGTGTCATGATACAAATATAAGGGTAATTGTTTTTACTAGTCTTTATATCAGTAGTTCAAGCAAATTTACTAATATGTACAATTTTATTTCAAACGTCTTTTATTTTTGAATTTTTTTGACAACTTCCGCTCTAGTAATAGATTTGGAAAGTAAGACAAGGATTAAGAGTACTACTTGCATATTACTTGCATAATCATAATACGATTCTCTCTCGCCAAATGCAAAATATTGTTCATCACAAATAATATTTTGTTAAGTCAGTTTTATTACGAATAACCGAACAAGGTAAAGCTACATAAAGAAGATTCTTGATGACCGCTACTTAGCTATGTTTGTCTAGCTTGTAATGTTTCATTCCCATAACAACTTTCACAGTGTCTTTTAAAGTATCTGTACCATCATTTTTTTGCATAAATTTTTTTCTGCATTTCTTACATTGTACACCTTTAGCTATTGATTTTTGATATTTTGGATCTAAAATCGTGTGTTCTCGTTATCGGGGACATAATTTTTCATAAAATTCTCATGAAACTAATTTTTCTCTTATTTGTAACACTAGTAGCCATACTTCTAACTTCCGAAGATGATATTTGTGTTGGTGACACAAAATCAGAATCTGAAACGTGATTGTTATAAAAAGTTTGAGTATAATAAGCATAATTTTGTTCAAAACCACATTCATGAGGCTGGTTAAAACCAGTAGCATCCATATTTTAAAAAACAATTTTTAGAAAACAAACAAGAAAGAGAAGACCTTGTTTTTCCAACAAAGAAAGAGGAAAGAAAAATAAAAAAGCAATAAAACTATTTTTAATATTATCTTTACTTGAAATGTCAAGTTGAAGCCTCCAAAAATTGAAGGATCCAGAAAACTGCACTTTAGACTCCAGAAAATTATACTCCAGTATCACAAACATGTAACTTCAGGTTTCAGAAAGTTGTTACTTTAACCTTCAGAAATTTCTTTGTTTCTAAATATTGTAGGAGAGAAGAAAATTTGTTATGGTTAATTTTGATAATTTATGTCCTATTTATAGGAATTTTCGGATGCAAAATTACTCATAATATTCCTAAAATATAGTTGTTATAAGGATATTTTGGCAATTTTGCTGAAAATGTCCAAAATATCCCTCAAACTGCTAAAATACAACCATTAGAAATGGTCCCCCCAACGGTCAAATAGATTTGGATTTTTTGGGTTCCGACCGGACCTGGATCGGACCTACTGGACTTGGCAGGGTCAACCGAATCACCAAGGACAAACCGTTTCGGATCGAACTATTGGGCCTACTTCTCGGATCCAGTCTGGACCCGTTTAGTATGTGGGTCGAACCGGGCAGGCCCGTTGACCAGACCTGGGATGATGCTGACCGGGCTCGTCCTTGGCCGGATTTCGGGCCGTCCGGCCCATTATACACCTTGAGGGAACAAAAAAAGGATTAACCCAAACCCTTGTGTGCCGGTCTAAAAATGGGCGGTCCAAGTCCAAAAGCACCGGCTCAGGAAGATTCTAGAAACGGAAGATCCATTTCGAGGTCCTGAACCCACTGTAATTTTCTTAAAACATCAGGGGTTTTTCCGGTAAGTCACACCCATCCTGGCGTGATTGAACACCTCGTTCCCATGTCATTGGTCACGCCGCTATGAACGGTGACATGGCATCCGCCTGCTGTTTGTCCGTCCTCCCAACAAACCAGTGAACCACTCCCCGCATCGCACTCGGCTGTCCCTCCGGAGCACCACAATAAATTGTCCCATTAAACAGAAACCAATAGAAGTACAGCCAATATTAAAGTATAGTGTGGCTCGGTCCTTTAGATCCGTTCCACCTCGAGATTGCTGCCAGTGTATTTATGTTTTAAACCCCTATGTTAAGTTTAATTTGCAAATTCTTATCAAATTTTATGGCAATTTTCTAAATTTATCCCTATATTCCTGTGGAATGTTGCAAAGTTTTATTAAAGCTGGTCTATTTATACAAATAGAGACCACAAAGTTTGGGCTGAATTTGCGAAAATTTTGTTTATAAAACTGGGCCATAAACCCTTGTTTTAGCACATCATCTCTTTCTATTCTCAATTATTCCCCAAATTTCTCTCCCTATTTTTGTAGACCATGGGTGAGACTTTGATTTGGTTTTATTTCAAATCAAATTGTCCTCATTTTTTCTTCTTCTGATTATTATTTTTTTGGGATGATTTTGGTGTTTTCAGCAACCTCCGGCAAGAAGATCAAGATCGGGATCAATGGTGAGTTTTTTTTTTTTTCCTTTTGTTGTATTGAGTTTTTAATTATGATTTGTTTGATTTCTGATGGATTATTTTGGGGTTAGGGTTTGGAAGGATCGGACGCTTGGTGGCGAGAGTGGCGCTCCAGAGCGACGATGTGGAGTTGGTCGCCGTCAACGATCCGTTCATCACCACCGATTACATGGTGAGATTCTCTCTCTCTCTGTCTCTCTCTCACAGATCTCTTAGATCCGATCATTTGATCCAGAGTTGATTGAATCGAGAGTGTAGATGAGTTTAGGTTTTTGCACAGATCTGATATTTATGGAATGATCTAATCTAGAAACCTAGAAAATATAGGCTATAGTTCTATATTTGATCTGTGTGATTTCTCTAGTTTATCAACTTAAAATTATAGCTATTTTTATGATTAAATGAGAAATGATGAAGGTTTGGTCTTATATATATGCTGATGAAACAATTATCGTGTTGTTATTTTTCCTTTTACAGAAATTAAATATGTAAGGGTCTGCTTGGTAACGGTGTATTCACCGGTTCTGGGGTGTTTTTGAACTGACCGTTTATGAAAACCCTTGCTTCTTAATTTTTTGAGACACTGGTTTTGGTTGGCTCAAAAACCCTCCAAATCCGGTGTAATATAACTTTGGGCAGCTTTATAAACACCTCAAATCGGTAGGTTTTGAGGGGTTTTATTATTATTTTATTCCATTTATGTCCTCACCAAATATAATGATTATAACTACTAATACCCTTTCCTATTTAATTTTATTTGTGTAAAAAACTTTCAGAACTCATTAGTGAATTAACAAACATGGATTGGACTCGTTTAAAAGCCGCTACTTAAAAACCACCCAAAACTGCACCCCAATACCTTATAACCGCTACCCCTACAATTGCCAAGCAGATCCTAAGAGTAAATTTGTCACAGTATAATAATTTTATTTTGGTAAAAATTTCATTTGGATTATCTAATGATTACTATATAATATAGAAAGATTAGAATTTTATATATCAAATTTGAAAAGACTGATCATAATTGATCAGTTGTATGTTTCTAAAAGCACTAAAAATTTATACTTAGTTAGAATAATTTCTCCTGATGTTATATATTCTTAGATTGTGACTACTCATGAGATGTAAATTATAGCAAACAACATTTATTTAGTGAATAATCAAACTTCACAAGATCTGATTGTTAATATCAAATCCTGTATCCTTGTTTAGGTCTATACATTTACTATAATAATTAATGTATGTATCAGTTTGGTTTTTGCGGCATTGATGCTGTGTTTCTCCTTTTGGAATGGTTGCAGACCTATATGTTCAAGTATGACAGTGTCCATGGGCAATGGAAGCACCACGAGATTAAGGTGAAGGACCCCAAGACCCTTCTCTTCGGTGAGAAGTCAGTTGCCGTCTTCGGCTGCAGGTACGCCGAGTTATATAACCTTCAATTATTTCTATAAGATAAGTGGATTTTTACCATATTAGTGGATCCGACTTGTTTTTGTGATGATGTGAAGGAACCCGGAGGAGATCCCATGGGCGGAGGCTGGCGCCGAGTATGTTGTGGAGTCAACTGGTGTCTTCACTGACAAGGACAAGGCTGCTGCTCACTTGAAGGTCACTAAATGTTTCATCTAACTGCTAATTGATTTGCTATTATGTATAAATTTGATTATTTGACCTATGGCATAATAAGATCCTTTAAAAGCAAATAATTGTGTCTAGAACAGCATGCCTGTAATTGTGCCTAGAACAGCGTGCCTTAACCATTTCAGAATTCTAATTGAACATTACAAAATTGTTCTCTCATCCAATGCATAGACGATATTACTTGATCATTGTTTTTCTTACATTGATTTTGATGTGAACAGGGTGGTGCTAAGAAGGTTGTCATCTCTGCTCCTAGCAAAGATGCCCCTATGTTTGTGGTTGGTGTGAACCATGAAACCTACACATCCGATATTGATATTGTTTCCAATGCTAGCTGCACTACCAACTGCCTAGCTCCCCTTGCTAAGGTATCCTTTTGCTTCCGGATCTATCTATTTCTTTTCATACTCTCACAGTTTTATGCTCAATTTTGGAATATTATGACAGGTCATCAATGATAGGTTTGGGATTGGAGTGTCACATAGTCTTATGCTCAATTTTTTATTTTATGACAGGTCATCAATGATAGGTTTGGCATTGTGGAAGGTTTGATGACCACAGTGCATTCCATCACCGGTACTTATTCACTTAATGGTCTAAATTCACCTGTTTTATGAGAGATGCTATCTTTACGTAACCTCTTGTCTTCAGCAACCCAAAAGACTGTTGATGGTCCATCTGCAAAGGACTGGAGAGGTGGAAGAGCTGCCAGCTTTAACATCATTCCTAGCAGCACCGGAGCTGCCAAGGTAACAAGCTGTCGAATGCTTGTTCTGGATACATTTTCAGCTATGAGCTTGAAATTCGTAAATATAACTAGTTGGATTATTTTTAATATCTAGTTGTCTCAGTGTGGTCAGCATGAGTAAATGTTTCACTTGTCATACATTATCGATATTAAGTCCATAATTTTAAGTGAAAGGGGGCATGCTGTGTCATCCTCTTGCATATTGGATGTGATCAAAGCAATATCCTAATATCTGTCATTTACCCATTCTTTTAAGGTTGGATCATATAATATTCCTATTCCTAGTCCTGGTACTAGTAAAAAACATGAAAAGTAATATCTCAGGAACTAGTTATTTCATTTTTTTGGCATTAATAGGACGTTCTCCCGTCCAGGACTTTGAAACCAGGACACCTTTGTTGAGAGGGTTCATATTTTATATACATATATGATGCTTTTTTATATACATATATGACATTGTCATCTCACGTTTAATTATTTGACAATTTATTACCATATATAAGCATTGGGATGGTTTATATATAATTTTTGATCTTTTGTCCTGATGCGAGCTGTCACGACCCGCTCTCAATATAATGGGTCTAGTCGGATCATGCCCAGCCTGCGCCGTTGTGAGACGGCGGCAGTAAGCTGTATCAAGCAGTGAAACACAAGCAATACAAATATCTGACGGGAATAAAAATATTTTTATTAAAATAAAACTGGTCTGAAATGAAAATAACAAGGCTGCAATAACACATTCTTTTATTACATTTGTTCAAAAAAAAAAAAAAACAAGGGAAATAAAATGACGCCAAGCTTCTATGGTTCTGGGGTTCCTGGTTCAGTCGAATCTGCAGGACCCAAGTCAGGCCCGTAGTAAGAACAGTAAGCTAGTCCTCATCGCAATCATATAAAATGATGGGTCTCCAGTCAGGAGTGAACAAGTAACATATTTTCTCCACATCTAACATTTATAAATTAACAATAAATGAAAAATGCGAGACAGTTTAAGAAACTTTATATGTTTTGTAAATAATAGTAAAGACTACAAGCAATATAATCTCAATATCAAATATGATGCAGTGCTAAGCTAGTGTTTTGAGTATATAACAGGGCCTGTGATCGGCTGGAATAGAGGCAATATGTATACTAACGTTTCGGTCGAAACGAATAGTATACGGTACGGCTCAACCTCCTGTGTGGTAGGGGTTAGCGCGAGAGATACAAGCAAGAATTTTGGCTTTGGTCACAGACGTTATACTACTCCCCCAAGCAATCCCCGAGTCAATGAGTCAATAAGTCAATCTAGTAATCCAGCAATCCGTCAATCGATGTGGAGTCCGAGAGGGATCCACGGTACATCAGTGTCATGATACTATATGAGATCAACTGATACATATATTTAATTATTAAATTAAAAACAGACATGAAATAGGTATGAAATTTGCCTCAGACTGTTCCTCGGCGTGGCCAGCAACAAGTGGTAACTGCTAGAGTTTAGGGTCCCGAACCTACAGATTTGTAACACCTGGTTAAGTGACTGGAAAACTACACTCTAACCTATAAAGCAACGCTAAAGATGCTAATTCTAGTCAGGTTGAAAATAACGTAATTTTATTAATAAAGAAAATATTCTTATTTTAGGAATAGGTTTTATTACAAAATAATATTTGACAATTAATCGTTTTTGATTAAAAATATATGTTTTGCCGAAATAATAAAATTAAGAAAATAACTTAAAAATCGTATGTTTAGGAATTTAGTAGTCTTAGGCAATTTCCCAAAATATGCGGAAAATATGATTTTTATTAAAAACTCTTTTTTGACCATGATTCACAAAATAAGAGTAATAATATTTGATCGCATTTACAAATTACTATTTTTACCGAAAAATACAATTTTGTCCAAATCAATATTTAATAATCTTTTGTTAACCAGCGATCATCTTATCGTAGAAAACATTTATAAAAACTAATTTATTATTTTCAATAAGAAAAGTAATTACACTATAATATTTTAATGAAAATTCTATTATCGCAAAAGTTCCGAAATAATTGCTAAGTATTAAAAATACATTTTTCGGTGCTAAACTCTATCCTTTACAAAAATATTGTATAACTAACTGATACCAAATTTATTACTTTTTGGGACAAATTGAGAATAATAATATTCCTTTAGATATAAAACCGTTATATATATATATATATATATATATATATATATATATATATATATATATATATACACACACTTTTCTGATAGCATTTTAAAATACTGAAATTATTTAGCTAGTTTAACAAATAACGACTTTTATACTAATAATCCCAATTAACCAGGACTAAAACTTATTTATTAGCAATTTAAGCATAGCTAAAGCCTTACAACATATATTACCACCTACCTTAATATTTAACATTAAAACTAAAACATTAATAAAGAATTATTACCAAACAAATGGTTAAAGAACTACATATTCCAAATGGGCAGAGCTTAATTCTGCCCATTGGCTGGAACATGCACAGGTTTGCAAAAGGTTAAAAGAAGGTTTCTGGTTTGGAAATTTACCAGAAGGTTGCACGAAGGAGTACCGAGGGGATATCTCGGACTCGGAACGGGTCGTCGGAAAGTCAACGGAACCGCGGAAAAAACGGACACGAAGCCGCGGGCGCGCGCGTGCGGGGATCACGTGGAGGTGCTGCCGCGACAGGGAGGGGTCTGCGCGGGCTGCTGGTGCGCGGCGGAGGGCCGCGCGGGCGCTGGCGCCGGGCGGGGGCCGGTGGCGAATGGGCTGGGCGTCGGGACTGGCGCGGGCTGGCGCGACGATTGGGAGCCGGTGCTGGTTTGGGCCGAGCAGGCGGGGCTGGCCTGGCGCCTCGCGGGGGCACCGATCGGGTGCTGGCCGACCGCGGGCTGGGCACCGGACGGCGGGGACGCCGGGCGGAGGTCGCCAGAACGATGGGGCCGCCGGTCGGGGGTCGCCGGCGATGGTCGGGCGGCGGCGGTCCGACGGGGCGCGGGGGTGCCTCCGGATCAGAAATCGGTGGAGTAGGTTGGGAAGTTTCTTGTGAGAAATGAGAATGGGAGTTTCTGTGATGGGGGTGGGTTTCTCCTTCTGAGAGTTACGTAGTTGAAGAGAGAAAGGGGGGTACGTTGGCGCAGGGTCCGGATATGAGAGGGAGAACCGGAGAGTGGGGAGAATGGGTAAGTTTTGGGTTGTGCTTGGGTTTGAGTCTAGGTGTCATAGGCTAAAGTTATTGGGCTTGGGGTTTGGGCTTAAACAAAACTATTAATAAATAAAATAAATAAATGACAAGCATGGGCTTCACACGAACATTTGAGCATCTATGTGATGAGCCATTGTTTCTTGCAGGCTGTTGGGAAAGTTCTGCCAGCTTTGAACGGGAAGCTGACTGGTATGGCATTCCGTGTTCCTACTGTGGATGTTTCAGTTGTTGATCTCACTGTCAGGCTTGAGAAGGCAGCTACCTATGACGAGATCAAGGCTGCTATCAAGTAAGTAAAATAGCAAGTACCTCAACAGCAGTAAAACATATTCGGAAGAAAGTATTTTGCCAATACTTCCTTTCATTTCTGTTCTGCAGGGAGGAGTCCGAGGGCAAGCTTAAGGGAATCTTGGGCTATGTTGATGAAGACTTGGTGTCTACTGACTTTATCGGTGACAAGAGGTGCTTAGCATATATCGTAGTGTTTTGCTTTATTACACTGCTAGTCGCTAGCCATGTTGTTGCTAAACATCATTAGCCGTATCTGTTTTGACTGGCTTTGTACAATAATCACAGGTCAAGTATCTTTGATGCCAAGGCTGGAATTGCTTTGAGTGACAAGTTTGTGAAGCTTGTGGCGTGGTATGACAACGAATGGGGTTACAGGTACACATTAAACCTAATCCATTTTTAACAGAGGATTTGGTTTTCCATGTGCTCTATGATCATTTTGCTTATATAGTTTGATTCTCTTAATTCAAATCCAACCCTCCTGGCTTGCAGCTCACGTGTTATTGACCTCATCCGCCACATGGCTAGTGCCTAAATCTCCTGCAGTGGAATCATGCTAGGGCAACACTTATAATGCCGTGTTTGCGTTTTGAGAATAAATGACTTGTGACAGGATGTCAATTTCCTTTCTAGTGTGGGCGATTGGTGCCCTACTTTTTACCTTTGAGATATGTAGAACCTGTGGCATTCTTCTATGAAGTAGATCTTCGGTTTCCTCCTTTTCCTATTCAAGTTGCGTTTAGTCGAGCTATAGTTTTGGATGTACTGGTGTTTTGTTTAATGATAATAACGCAGGGAAGAACCGGCCTTTTCTTATCACTAGGATTAACTTAATAGTAGTAGTGGTTGGCACAGGTATGCTGGACTTGCTGCACTTATCTTTCACTTTTGGGGTAATCCCAAGTTGTTTGAGAATAAATCATATATCGCCTTTAAGCTCCTATTCTTTGTTAAGTTGTGAGAAGACTTTTGATGGATTTTTTGTTTTTCCAATGATGATGACTCTTTGCAACCCAGTACTCTTTCAACTTATATTGAGCTGAGAAGTAATGTTTGGTCTACACAATCTGTGCACCATATGTAGTGTGAGTATAAATCAAACTTTAAGTAGTTTGCATTATAAGCATGTGCTCATGATGTGGCATTCAAGAACATGATGATAATAAAAAAGATAACCGGGTGTCAACAACTCTCCGAAAATGCCAGCCTACCAAAAAATGAACCAAACATGTTAATTTTCTGTCCTTTTCTTTGCACCGTTTCAGATGGGAGAGAAAATAAATTCTTACATGACTTTACAGTGATAGCCATTCACGAAAACATGGAGGATCCTTAGTCTAGAGTGTTAGTCCCGGGGCTTGATCAAAGATGAAAAACTGATGCAATCGAGATCTGAGAGTCACACAATACTTTGCAGTGATCAAACTCAAGATATACGATGATACAAAAAATCAAATAGCCAAATTACAATATGAAGGAGGGAAATAGAGAAGAGAAGATCTCTCGTTCTTCCTTGCAAACGTGTTGCAATTGGGACAGAACGAGTTACAATAATCTAGAGAAAGATGAGATGAAGAAAAGTTGCTGGGGAACACCGTTGCTCAAAGCAAGATTCGTCCCACACGAATTGCTTCCAGGAACTAGCAAGTTGAAAAACTTGTAGAACGCTCGAAGTCACCTCTGTTCTGACTCCTCGGATGGACTTGCAATGGCGGCAGCAACTCCCTCTCTCTCTCTCTCTTTTCTGACTTTTCGGATGGACTTGCAATGGCGGCAGCAGCTTCCTCTCTCTCTCTCTCTTTTCTGACTTATAAAATTCTTAGTAGCCACAAAGGAGGTCAGAAGAGAGTATATATAGAGGGAGGGTGGAAACCCTAGCCGCCTCTTCAGTTATGGAAAGATTGAATCAAATTCCACAAAGATAGCAACGAACTTAATTCAAATCCCACAAAGATGGAAACGAAATTAATTCAAATCCCACAAAGATGGAAACGAAATTAATTCAAATACCACAAAGATGAAAACGAAATTAATTCAAATCCCACAAAGATGGAAACGAAATTAATTCAAATACCACAAAGATGAAAACGAAATTAATTCAAATTGAATCAGTCTTTCCATAACTAATTTGTAGCCTGCACATTCAGCGGAGCCCTCTATGCGGCAGCAGCAGCAATAGCCTGGCCGCATGAGTCGTATGGTCGCATGGACCGCATGAGCCCGAGTCCGAGTCCGAGTCGCTAAGCCCCTTTGGGACTTAGCTCCAAATGGAATTAATCTACGAGAATGACAAAAGCATTAATGCTTAATCCTTGGAGCCTTATTCTTATCTCCTAGTAAAATCACCCACATGGTTCCCTCCTTAGGGTCACCACCCCATGTGCATCTCTCAACAACACAACCAAGTATATATGTTGAGATAACTCATGGTGCATTTCCGATGTGGGACTAAACTTTTACAAGGCATGTTGAGAGCAAGCTCTCTTCATGTAAAGAAAGCACCAACAATCTCCCACATATCACAACATATATATGTGTCCAGGGTTGAGCGTTCCCCACAGTAACTGTCCATTTTGCATTAAGATAGATGTCGCTGACGACTTGAATCTTCTCGCATGGGTTAAATAACAATGTGATACAAGAATGGACTACGCCTTGAATTCTGCACCACAATTGTAATTCTTTCCACTCACAAAGTGTAGTTACGTGTGCTTCTGGCTGCACACTAAAGGCCCTGTGCCAGCCTGGTTTCAGTGTATAATTTTGGGCGTCTACAAGTTTACCCTCAAGAGACGGCCTGATATCTCTTTCCATACACTATAGGTGAGTTCTTTATTAAAGAGACATGGTATGAAACCTTGCGCTTCCTTGCGGTGCTACTCCGCTATGACATGGCCTGAAGCCGAGGCATTACCCCTACCTGGGAACCTCATCGTAGTGTCATACTACTGTAGCATGAGGTCTTAGCCTCTTTGTAGTGCCACTCTACTCAGCATGAAGCCTAAGGCTTCCTTGGTGTTACGCCGCAACGACATGGATTACAAGGTTGAGGCTTTACCCCTACCTGGGTACCTCATCGTGGTGTCGTGCCACTGTAACATGGGGCCATCCTCCCATTTGTAGTGCTGTCTACAACTCTTTAATTACGTCATACAACATTACGCTACCTGCCTATTTGTGGTGCTACGCCGCTATGACTTGGCTTGCAAAGCCGATGCATTACCCCAGACCTGGAAACCTCATAGTGGAGTCACCCCACTGTAGCATGGAGTTTCACTCCTTGTAGTGCTGCTCTACCGTACTTCCTGTAAAGCACACCAGGCATTCACTCTGCCTGAGAACTCGTTTAAGCCAACTTTCCACAGGATCCGTTTTTCCGCAAAAAATATATAGTAGGGTCCGTATCCCTTCCATGTTCCAGAGAATAAGTACCCACTGCTACCTGATAGTTTCCCAGTCAGTGATCCTCCTTTGAACCAAAAGTTAGATGCCTAGTAGATTTCTCTTTGAACTAATAGCATAAACTTTATGGTAGGATTACAAAGACACACTATCAGAATGCCTTCAAGCCCATTTTACAAGTTGTGTCATCGACCAACTAGCGCTTGAGGTCCTTTGTGAACGGATCTGCCAGGTTCTCCTGATCCGAACATCAATCACTGCAATTATACCTCTTTTGATAAGATCGTGTACTGCCCTGTGCTTCAACCGCACAGTCCTCTTCTTCCCGTTAAAGAGGTCATTTGATGCCACCGCCGCAGTCGCCTGGTTGTCACAGTATATCGGTATCGCCGGTATCTGAGCCCCATCTACTGGAAGATCATACATGAGCTCCCGAAGCCATTCTGCTTCATCTGCTGCAGTTTCAAGTACATAGAATTCAGATTCCATGGAGGAACGAGAGAGTATAGTCTGCTTCTTCAACTTCCACGATATAGAGCTCCACCCAAGGAAAAGACATATCTACTTGTGGATCTCTCGCTTTCCACCTCTGAACACCAGCTAGCATCACTGAAGCCTTTTACTACTGTCGGATACCCGTTGTAGTGCTGTGCATATGTCTGAGTCTTCTTGAGATATCTCATCACTCGCTTCACAGCTTTCCAGTGCTCAATCCCTGGGTTGCTTGTGAACCGACTCAGCATTCCCACGGCGAAAGCTATGTCAGGCCTTGTGGCAGTGGTTGCGTAAACTTCCGATAATGCTAGAATACTCCAGCTGCCTGACGCTTTTCCTCGAGTTTGGCTTCAGCTTCTGATCATACCTGTATGGCATATTGATCCCTGAAAGATCCTTATACCCATAGCGTGTGAGCATCTTCTCAATGTAGTGAGATTGTGACAGCGCTACTCCAGTGTCTGTCCGGATGATCTTTATGCCCAAGATGACATCTGCATCCCCCAAGTCCTTCATACTGAACTTAGTTGAGATGAACTTCTTTGTCTCCGTGACACAGCCTATATCCGTCCCTAGGATTAGCATGTCGTCCACGTACAGACAAACGACGACTCCTCTTCCATCAGCGAACTTTGTGTAAACACATTTGTCCGTCTTGCTGACTCTGTAGCCGTTTGACCTAACTTTGTCAAACTTCTCATGCCACATCTTGGGAGCTTGCTTCAAACCATACAATGATTTCACCAACTTGCAGACTTTGTCTTCAAGACCTTTGACGACAAATCCATCTGGCTGTTGCATGTAAATCTCTTCGATCAGCTCCCCATTCAGGAATGCTGTCTTTACATCCATCTGATGTATCACCAACTTATGTATAGCTGCTAGAGCGATTAACTTCCTGATGGTGGTCATCCGAGCTACTGGACGTACGTGTCAAAGTAGTCTATCCCTGTTTCTGAGAAAATCCCTTGGCTACCAGCCTGGCCTTGAACTTGTCAATAGTTCCATCTGCCTTCATCTTCTTCTTGAAGATCCATTTACATCCGATGGGCTTTTCTCCTTCAGGTAGATCTACCAACACCCATGTGTTATTGGAGGTGATAGAGTCAAACTCGTCATTTACTGCCTCCTTCCAGAAGATAGCATCTCTGGTCTTCATCGCCTCATCATAGGTAAGCGGATCTGCTTCCACATGATAGGTGACAAAGTCATCTCCGAAGTCTTTAGGTCTCCTCGCTCGCTTTGCTGACGGCTCTGCGAGTTCTGGTACAAGAGTTGTTTCATCAACAACAGCTTCTTCTTGGACTACTGGCCCATATGAGATTTCAGTCTCATTTGCACCTACATCATTTTCCGGAATGTCCGAAAGAACAATGTTTTTGTCTTTTGCAAACTTGTCTTCAAAGTATTCAGCATCGCGAGATTCGATGATATGATTTGACTCAATATCAAGAAATCTTCGAGCATCACTCTTCTCGGCATATCCCAAGAAGATCGCCTTCGTAGTCCTTGTCCCCAGCTTCCGAATCTTCAGACCTGGGAGCTTCACATACGCCAGACACCCCAACACTGGAATGACATTCAAGTTTGGTCTGACTTTGAACCAGAGTTCATGAGGAGTTACGTCCGAAGTTGCATACGGTACTCTATTTAGAATAAAAGTAGCCGACAATGCAGCTTCTCCCCAGTAGCATTTAGGAGACCCGCGGTTAGCAGCATTGAGTTCATCATTTCTGTCAACGTTCTGTTCTTCCTCTCCGCTACTCCGTTAGATTGAGGAGAATACGGAGCAGTAGTCTCGTTTATGATTCCATGTTCTTTGCAGAACAATGTGAATTCATGAGACCTGTACTCCCCACCTCGATCACTTCTCAACCTCTTGAGTTGTTGTCCAGTCTGCCGTTCAGCTTCGGCCCTGAACTCTCTAAACTTCTCGAAAGCTTCGTTTGAGCAAGTAGACGAACGCGTATTTTGAGAAGTCGTCGATGAAGGTTATGAAATACTTCATCCTGGCCTTCGTGGAGAAATGTTTGAAGTCACAGATATCGGAGTGCACCAACTCCAGAAGATCTGTGCTTCGATTGACCCGGTGAAAGGGTTTCCTTTTGATCTTCGTCTGAGCACACACTTCACACTTCTCCACCTTACCCTCACATTTGGAGATAAGTTCTAGACTGGACATTTTGTTAGTTCTTTTACAGTGAACACGTCCTAGCCTATTATGCCACAACTCAAGAGAATAATCAGAAAATGCAACTGCATTAATGTCATTAAACTGGTTGACAAGCTGAATTTTAAACATTCCTTCGGTTTGAGAAGTATGTTCCCTTCTTGGACATCACCATCTGACCAGCATTGATGTCCATCCTCAAGCCTGCGTTGCAGAGCAGGCTCCCAGAGATCAAGTTCTTGGAAATCACTGGAACATGCTTCACACCTTGAAGCGTCAGAGTGTTCCCAGAAGTGAGTTTCAGCTCCACAGTCCCGATCCCCAGAACTTCAGCTTGGGCCTGGTTTGCCATGACAACCTTCTCAGATATCGGCTGGTACGTGACGAACCATTCCTTGCCAGAACAAACATGGCAAGTCGCACCAGTGTCTATCCACCAGTCAGAGTCAACTCCCACAGTTGTGACCTGTGCGATCATAGCAACAATGTTAGAAACTAATGAAACCTTACTAGGCTCACCTTTCTCTGATTGTTTAGGCTTGGATCTGCATTCACTCTTGTACTGGCCTTTCTTTGCCACAATTGAAACAAGTCACGTGGGATTTGGACTTCTGTTGCTTGAATGAAGGACCCTTCACTTTTAGATTAGTGAAGTCCTTCTTCTTGGGATGAGAAGCCGCCTGCTTCCCCTTGGGATCTCTCGTCTGCACTAGATTGGCTTTATAGCCAACTGTTTGGACAGAGTGTCTACCTTCTGTTGGGAACGCATCTCGTCCTCAACATGGATCTCTTGAAGTAGATCTACCAAGCTAATGTCTAGCTTCTTTCTGAGCATCCTTGCATAGAAGTTACTCCATCCAGCAGGAAGTTTTGAGACGATCCCTCCAACGACAAACTTGTCGGAAAGGGGCATCTTTTCGTCTTCAAGTTTCCGACGCAGCTTCAGAAATTCCTTCACCTGTGGCAACATGGACTTCTCGTCCTCAAAGAGCAATTTGTGATATTTTTCAACCACAAACATCTTGCTTCTGTTCCTGTCTTTTTCATACAGTTTTTCCACAGACTCCCATATATCTCTGACAAATTCCTTCTTCGAGTAGGATTCTGCCAGGGAATCCTCCATAGTATTCAGGATGAGAAGCCTGCAGATGCTATTTTTCCTTCTCCATTTGGCCTGGAGTTTGGTAGCGACATTAATTGCGGCAGTAGACCCAGTGTCTGGAACAGAAGGTTCTTCCTCCAACAGTACATGATCAACGTCTTTGAGTTGAAGAGTTAGATAAACCTTCCTCTTCCAGACTTGATAAAGCTCTCCATCGAACTTTTCCAACTTGCAGTAGTCCGATTGGACGAGCGAAGCATTAATGTTTTCCATCTACAAGGATCTTGCTTTGAGATTGTTAGTCCCGGGGCTTGATCAAAGATGAAAAACTGATGCAATCGAGATCTGAGAGTCACACAATACTTTGCAGTGATCAAACTCAAGATCTACGATGATACAAAAAATCAAATAGCCAGATTACAATATGAAGGAGGGAAATAGAGAAGAGAAGATCTATCGTTCTTCCTTGCAAATGTGTTGCAATTGGGACAGAACGAGTTACAATAATCTAGAGAAAGATGAGATGAAGAAAAGTTGCTAGGGGTGTCAAAACACCGTTGCTCAAAGCAAGATTCGCCACACACGAATTGCTTCCAGGAACCAGCAAGTTGAAAAACTTGTGGAACGCTCGAAGTCACCTCTGTTCTGACTCCTCGGATGGACTTGCAATGGCGGCAACAGCTCCCTCTCTCTCTCTTTTCTGACTTATAAAATTCGTAGTAGCCACAAAGGAGGTCAGAAGAGAGTATATATAGAGAGAGGGTGGAAACCCTAGCCACCTCTTCAGTTATAGAAATATTGAATCAAATCCCACAAAGATAGCAACGAACTTAATTCAAATCCTACCAAGATGGAAACGAAATTAATTCAAATCCTACAAAGATGGAAACGAAATTAATTCAAATCTCACAAAGATGGAAATAAAATTAATTCAAATCCCACAAAGATGGAAACGAAATTAATTCTAATTTCACAAAGATGGAAACGAAATTAATTCAAATTGAATCAGTCTTTCCATAACTGACTTATAGCCTGCACAGTCAGCGGAGCCCTCTATGCAGCAGCAGTAGCCTGGCCGCATGAGCCGCATGGACCGCATGAGCCCATGAGCCCGAGTTCGAGTCGCTAAGCTCCTTTGGGGCTTAGCTCCAAATAGAATTAATCCACGAGAATGACAAAAGCATTAATGCTTAATTCTTGGAGCCTTATTCTTACCTCCTAGTAAAATCACCCACATGGTTCCCTCCTTAGGGTCACCACCCCATGTGCATCTCTCAACAACACAACCAAGTATATATGTTGAGATAACTCATGGTGCATTTTCGATGTGGGACTAAACTTTTACAAGACATGTTGAGAGCAAGCTCTCTCCATGTAAAGAAAGTACCAACTAGAGAAGTGTAAACATAACCACTAGTTTAGCCGGAACACCAAATTCAGAGACTAGAGGCTACAGTAGTCAGAATTATTGACAATCCTCAGGTCTAAATTTCTGTCCGTAGACTTGAGCCCTTAGGTTAAGAATCATCACCAAGTTCAACATCATTCTTAGAAATTGTTAAAGAGTTTAAACTGTTGAAGATCAAACAATGGCCAAAATCTAATATGATAATGCGAATTATTGCAACCTGTGTCTCGTCGTGTCTTTTGTCTTAAACTGCACATCGAACAGAAACAAAAATAAGTGGTGGAAGTTCACAGGTCCTGAATTAATGGTGGAGCAAATTCATGATTTCAATTATGTTAACAAGGAAAACGTCGGAGGCAGGTCAAGACATGTTGCTTGCAATGATGTCAAAATGTGACCTCGATAACTTGTATACCAATGTGACCACGATAACTTCTATTTCTAATGCATACTCGTTTTTCATGTAATACCAATCCAATTATGAAGAATGTAAGACCGAACTCGAGTGACTCTTGTGGTTATCGGTATAACATCCTGACTGAAAGATCAATGGATCGAGCCACGGGTGTGTATTATTCCTTCCATTTATAATAATGAAAGTTGAGTGCAGTGGACCCAAAAGGCATCCTATGCGTTTCGCCGAACATCTAATAAAAACACGAAGAATATAAGGGGGGTAAAAATGGTGTATCTTATGGAATAGGTGGAACACTCAAGCTATCCTAAAATAAGGGTAAATGCAGTACAAAACTTACTCGGGGTTGTTCAAATTTTTTTTTTTTTATTTACAAGTTTGTCACTCAAAAAATTTACTCAGAACTATCCAAAATACATAATGGACTGACAAAATGTTTGACAGTCATACCAATATATTGGACTGTCAAGTTTTTTGACAATCCAAAAAAATATATGATGTTCATTTAGGACTAAAAAACTAATAGGACGTGTGCCACTTATCATAAGATTCATAAATTCTGGATTCAGTCAGGATTGAAAATTTTCACAGTCATATATATTGTCAGTACTGTAGAATTCTAGAGTCCTATGTTTTATCGGGATTGTAGTCTTCCCATTCGCGATTGTCAGCGGAAATTGTTCGAAACCCTAAAATGGGTTTGGAACTTTAGAAATCCGTCGAAAGTTCATCCTAAACAAATTTTATGTTAATATACTATAATATTTGGGCATCCACAAGGATTGTGAAGAAGTTTAGAATTTTGAAGTGAAGGAATGAGGAAAATGATTTTGAAGAGAGAGTAAAAGTTGTAGAATATTTGAGTAAGTTTCGAGCAAGTTTTTTATTGTCTAAAAGTTCCACAAAAATGGACTAGTTTTGATATTGGACTAGTTCCGAGTAAGTTTTTTAGTGCTCCGATAAATATGTTGGCTGTGGTTCACACCAAGAGCTCAAAAGCTCAAACTCCTCTTTTTAGTCCCACATCGGAAATGGGAGCAGGGTTGGTGGTGCTTATATTACATTCCCCCTTTGTGCTTCTTTGAAGTTGTGTGTGGGAGCCTCATGGGCCATACGCGCGCGCCGCCGCCCGGCCCGGCTCGGTTCGGTTCGGTTCGGCGCGCGTAACGGGTGCGGGCACGTGCCCACATATGCGGGCGCCGAATGCCGATCCGATTCCTTCTCCGGGTTCGGGCTGAGACCCAAAATCTTTTTGCTCCTATTAAAAATTCTGACCGTTACTATTATTTTTAAATTCTGTAACGGTTAGATCTTGATATCCGTCCAGGTTCAATGAACCATTTGCTGTAAACATTTTACAACGTTCAACATAATTGTCTTCTTAAAACATCCGAATTAAATCCTCTTTAATTTCTGTCCGTTGGTGTAATTATCCAGCCTATATATACTGATCCCATCTCCTTCTTCTCTACACAGCAAACATTCTCATCTACATAAACTCTCTCCAATTTTTCTCTCTCGAATTTCTATTGCTTCGTTGTTGTTCTGGGCAAAGCTAAGTCGGGGTCGCTCTCTCTACGTCGTGTGCGACAAAGAGATTCCGGTGAAGCGAGAATTTTACCACTAGGAGCGTTCGGATTCAGTCTGCACATAGACCCGAGCTAACTCTTAGGACAGTGCTACGTGCACGACTTCCCCGGAGGCCGGTAACGATTTAATTTTTTTATTGCAGAGTTAAAACGAAGTATTATTGAAGAATATCCAACAATCTAAGAGTTACTCCATCTTCAAAAAATATTTGCTTAGATATTTTTGCTATTAAAACTTGTTACTGTTAAAACTTGTTATGTTAACAAAGTTTGCTTAGACATATTTGTTTAGACATATTTGCTATTGTTAAAACTTGTCACTGTCACTGTTCATAAAAAAAAAAATACTCAGACAAATATTTGCTTAGACATTTTTCTATTAAAACTTGTTACTGTTAATACTCAGTTTGCTTAGACAATACTCTATTATTGTCCTAAACGGTTATGTTAACAAAGTTTGCTTAGACAATACTCAGACATTTGCTTAGACAATACCCTGTTATTGTCCTAAACGGTTTATGTTAACAAAGTTTGCTTAGACAATACTCAGACATTTTCTTAAAGTCCACTTCCAAAGTTTATGTTAACAAAGTTTCTGTTGCTTAAATCCACTTGCTATTTGGTAAACAAATTTTGTCTCTCATTTAATATTATTTGTTACATGATTAATATTTATTCATTGTCATTATTTGTTCATTGTCATTATTTGACATATCAATTATATTTCACATATCAATTAATATTCGTTCATTGTCATTCTTTGTTAAATTGACATCTTAGACAAATATTATTGTGTTAGTACATTTTGTCAATACTAGTTTTCTTTACTCAATATTTTAATTTAGGCTAAATCAAACAATTAATTGATTTAGTAAAATTTCTTTAATTTTAAAGTTCTAAAGTTAAGATTTGTTTGGAAATAAGCCGAAAGGGCCCTTCTGTCAACAAGGCAAAAATTCGTGTAAGCGACCGGTAGTTAAGTGTTCCCAGTGAACCTCCGCTTGCTGGGATCCGGCCCCTACAGCTAACCCAACCTTATCAAAACTTGAAAAACTAAAAATTTTAGTCTATTACTAAAATTATTTTAATTGTTAATTTTAGTTAAAGCCATCTTATTGAGTAAATATAATTTTACAGACTTTAGAAAACATGACTTCCAAGGAAGAGATTTTTTCTGCAAAGCCTGCTAAATTCAATGGCACCTTCTTCAAGAGGTGGCAGAGCCAGATGAAATTTTGGCTTACCACCTTAGGCCTGATTTCAGCCATTGATGGGTCCACACCCATCTTAAATGATTCTGATGAGACTGAGTCTGACGTAGGGGTATCCAAATCATCCTCTTCCTCTAAACCTAAGACCCCTAAGGAAATAGACTACCATTGCTTCCACAGAATCTTAAGCACTATGTCTGAGTCTCTCTACGACATATTTTTTGAATATAAAAGCGCTAAAGAACTCTGGGATGCTTTGGAAGATGAGTATGGTTGTGATGATGCTGGAATTGATAGATTCAATTCTACCACATTCAACCAATATGTCATGGTAGATAACAAACCTATCAATGGCCAAATCCATGAGTTTCAAGAACACCTTAGGCATGTTCAAGCTAAGGGAACCTTCTTTTCTACTGAGCACAAAATAGGATGCTTGATAGATAAACTCCCTCATTCCTGGTCTAAAGTGGCAAATGACCTACTACATCTACAAGGATCTATTACGTACTCTCAAACTCTACAGAGAATTAGAACAGAAGAGCAATATAGGTCCAAGACCAAAGCTAGGTCAAATGCCACAGCTAAGGTAAACCTTGTAGAAAGCCATGCAAAACCTAGGTCAAATACCATCTCAAATCCAAGAAAAACTCCTTCAAAAAGAAGCAAAGTTTTCAACCTCCTCACCAAAACCATCCTCACAAAAACCATCATCATCAAAACCATCACCACAAAAACCCTCAACCCCAAAAACCTAGAAACTTTGGTCAGACTCAGGATCAAAGAAGATTTTGTTTTGTGTGTGGTAGAACCAACCATACAGCCATCAACTGCTTCCAAAGGAAGAAAGAACCTATCCAGAACTCCTTCAAAGGAAAAGGTCAAGCCAGAGGCTAACATGATTCTGAATGGGTCTTCCAGCTCCGTCAGGAATCAGGTGGAGGAGGCATGACTCTAGGAGATGGCTCAACGACACAAATTGTAGGAAGAGGAAGAATAGATCTGATGATGACATCAGGAAAAATTTTATCTCTCCATGATGTGCTTTATGTGCCGTCTCTTAGAAGAACCTTGTTAGTGGATCCCTCCTTGTAGCCTCAGGCAGGATACAAAATTGTAATGGAGGCAAATAAAGTAGTTTTTTCTAAGAATGATTTGTTTGTGGAGAAATAATTTGTGAAAGATGGACTCTTTATTTTAAGTACCATGAATAAAATTTCAAATCCTTCTTTTGTTGCAAATGTTGAATCATTAAATGTTTGGCATGGTAGATTAGGTCATGTGAACTTAGGATCTATTAAAAGGATGATGAACTTATATCTTATACCTCAGACTCCTATAGATGATGAACACAAATGTGAGATCTGTGTTTAAGCTAAACACACAAGATTACCTTTCAAATCTGTCTATAGAGATTCTGAACTCCTAGAACTTATCCATAGTGATGTTTATGATTCCAATAGGGTCTTGACCCGAGGCGGTAGGAAATACTTTGTTACTTTTATAATATTGTTACACCTACCTCCTTAAGACCAAAGATGAAGTTCTAGACAGATTCAAGGTCTATAAATCTGAAGTTGAGAACCAGTTGGATAGAAAGATTAAGATCCTTAGATCTGATCGTGGTGGAGAGTATACCTCAAATGAAATGACTAACTTCTGTGAAGAGCACGAAATTATTCATGAGGTAACTGCTCCTTATTCACCACAATCCAATAGAGTTGCTGAAAGGAAGAATCGTACTCTTTTAGATATGGTCAATGCCATGCTTCTCAGCTCAGGTATCCCTGATAATCTTTGGGGAGAAGCCTTATTGTCAGCCTGTTACATTCTTAATAGGATACCCAGTAAGACTAATGATAAGACCCCATATGAATTATGGAAAGGTCGGACCCCTAGGATTAATTACCTCAAAGTTTGGGGATGTCTAGCTAAAGTAGGAATTCCTGAACCCAAAAAGAGAAATATAGGACCTAAGATTGTAGATGTTGTATTCATAGATTTTTTGTAACCCATTCTAAAGTAAATGAAATCTCTAATAACACAATCATTGAAGCTAGAGATGCAGTTTACTTTGAGAATATTTTTTCCTTCAAGGATAGAACCCCTTCATCTTCCTCTAACCCTTCTTTTACTCCGTCTACTAGTTCTCATGACCAAATACCTAATTCTCAATTTGAACAAGTCATAGAACCTAGAAGGAGTAAAAGAGAAATGATTGAAAAGAATTTATGAGAAAGATTCTTCACTTTTTTGATAGAGGGTGATCCCTCAACTTATGAAGAAGCCATATTCTCTCCTGATGCTTCTTTCTGGAAAGAAGCTATTAACAATGAGTACAACTCCATCATGGAGAACAATACTTGGTTTTTAGCAGACCTTCCTTTAGGTAGCAAACCCATAGGTTGTAAGTGGATTTTCAAAAGGAAACTTAGAGCCGATGGTACCATAGAAAAATATAAGGCTAGGCTAGTAGCCAAAGGATTTACCCAGAAGAAAGGATTAGATTATTTTGATACCTACTCTCCTGTAGCTAGAATATCTTCTATTAGAACCCTTCTAGCTGTAGCATCCATTCATGATATGCTGATCCATCAAATGGATGTAAAGATAACATTTCTAAATGGGAATTTAGAAGAAGAGATATATATGGAGCAACCTGAAGGTTTTATTGCTAAAGGTCAAGAAAAGAAGGTTTGCAGATTAGTAAAATCTTTTTATGGCCTAAAGCAAGCTCCCAAACAATGGCACAATAAATTTGATAAAGTCATTATAGAATTTAGTTTTGTGCCAAATGAATATGACAAGTGCTTGTATTCTAAAAATACAAATAGAAGTTGTGTTATTTTATGCTTGTATGTTGATGATATCCTTATTCTAGGATCTTCACTGGAATGATAAATATACTAAGAATTATTTATCTAACCAGTTTGATATGAAAGACCTAGGTGAGGCAAATCTGATCCTAGGAATACAAGTGTCAAAAAGAAAGAGGGCTATATCCTTAGCACATTCAAAAAAGCTAAGGAAGTTTGAGT
>JANAVB010021324.1:0-20076 GCA_029216955.1 Iris pallida
CTCGATTAGCAGGTTGTATTCAGATAGTATATTTTATGTATTTATTTCTCTTTCCGTCCATTGGAAGTAGATTTGTGTCCACCGGACATGACATTGAATCTTGGATACATTCAGTTATATTATTCAGTTTTCTTTGGTATTTCATTGATCTTGGTGGATTCATTATTATTCTGTGGATGAGAAATAGATTATGACTTATGTATATTAGACAGCGTTCTACCGTTGATACTGTGGCGTAGGTTGGGCTTGGACATGTCTTGTATCCGAAAAGCGGGTACGGGTCATGACAATGACTCTTCCATGCTGCATCAATACACATCCCAGACCCTTACCTGATGCATCACTATATATCTCATATCCACCAGAACCTGAGGGTAAAGCAAGTACAGGGGCTGCAATTAATCTTTCCTTCAATTCATCGAAGGCTATTTGACAATCTTTCGTCCAATTAAATTTTTCTTTCTTTTGGGTAAGACGGGTTAAAGGTTCTGCAATTCTTGAAATTTTTTCTATAAATCTTCGGTAATAACCTGCCAGTCCTAGAAAGCTTCTGATTTTTGCTACGGATTTAGGCGTTGGCCAAGACTTGACTGCCTCCACCTTCTTCGGATCTACCGAAATGCCTTCTCCGCTAATAATATGCCCTAGAAAAGGTATCTGGTCTAGCCAAAATTCAAATTTGCTAAGTTTGGCATATAATTGTTCCTCCCGTAAAATTTGCAGTACTATCCTCAAGTGCTGCTCATGTTCTTCTATACTTTTTGAGTATATGAGGATATCATCGATGAATACAATTATAAATTTATCCAGATATTGATAAAATACTCGATTCATTAGGTCCATAAATATGGCGGGGCATTTGTCAACCCGAATGGCATAACTAAGAATTCGTAATTCCCATATCGAGTCCTAAATGCAGTCTTTGGAATATCTTCCTTCTTTACTTTTACTTGATGATATCCGGACCTTAAATCAATTTTTGAGAATACCCTTGCCTCTCCTAACTGATCAAATAATTGAACAATTCTAGGTAAGGGATACTTATTCTTGATGGTTACCTCATTCAGAGCCCTATAATCAATTACTAGTCGTAAGGTACCATCCTTCTTCTTTACAAACAATACCGGTGCACCCCATGACGAAGCGCTGGGTTGAATAAACCCTTTTGCTAATAATTCTTTTATTTGTTTATTCAACTTAGCTAATTCCTTTTTGTTCATTGGTATATTTTCTTGGCTATGGGAGCTGCTCCTGGTATTAGATCTATAGAGAATTCTACAGCTCTATCTGGGGGTAACCCTGGCAATTCTTCCGGAAATACATCCTTGAATTCTTCCACTACCCTTGGGAATGATTGCGCTTCCAATCCTTGCAATATTACTTGGATTGGTAATTCAAATTTCTCGAGTTCCTCTATATTAAACTCTTTTTGGTCTCGGACAAATTCATGAGATTTTCCTTCAGAGAGTTGAAATGAAACTTTCCCCTGACCACAATCTATATTGGCTAACGTTGTGGACAGCCAATCCATTCCCAATATTACATCATAGTTGCTTGTTGGGAAAACAAGTAACCGAGTTCGAAAGGCTCCTCTACCTAACTTTATGGGCACTTTTTACTTATCCGACTAACTTCAACTACTCCATTACTCGTAAGAATTTTTAGTGGTTTAGGCAGAGGTTGGGATTCTATGTCACGTTGTGATATAAAAGACGGTGCTATAAATGAATGAGTAGCCCCGGAATCAAATAATACAGATATTGGATATACAGAAACTAGAATAGTACCTGAGACTACTTCTCCAGGGATATTTGCATCTTCAGTACTCATTACAAATGCTTGCCCTTGTCTCTTTCTTTTCTTGTTAAGGTTTTGAGCTTGACCCGCCCTTTGTGCTTGTTGAAATTGATACGCCTATGGTGCATAGGGCGGCCTTTGTTGATTCCCATAAGCCATGACAGCTTGTGATGTTGGTGCCTGTATCATAGGTCGAGGTTGATTCCCATGAACTGGAGGTCAATATCCTTGATGGGAGCTTTGCGTCGTTGCTTTGATTGTAGGCAGCCGAGGGCACTGATTGGTTGAATGATTTTTTGCTCCACACTTTAGGCAGAGCCCCAACAACTTTCTACAGACATTCTGTTTATGTCCTGGCTTCTGGTAATAATTGCAGATAATTGGCCTATCTGAGTTATTAGTCCGTGGACGCTTGGAAGGTCCCTGCCAGTGATTTTTGTTGGATGGTGCCCCTTCCTCAAAGGTTCTTTTTGTTTGTTGCGATCGGAAAGGTTGCTCTTCCTTTAGTATCCTCTCCTGGTCTCGAGCGGCTTATGTCACTTCAGAAAAGGTCTGGCACCGGTAAGATGCGACCCTGCTTTTCAATTGGGTCCCCAGCCCTTCTAGGAATCTGGATATCTTTGTTTCTTCCTTGGCTACCATACTAGGGGCAAACCGACTGAGCCTGGAGAATTTCGCGACGTATTCATCCACTGTACGTCTCCCTTGTTTAAGGTAGTTGAATTGTCGTTCTAATTCTATCCTTGCCGACTTAGGATAGAATCTTTCTTCGAACCTTTTCTTGAATTTAGCCCAAGACATGTCATTGTCAGAATCTTCTGGGTATTCGGCACTCCATCAATACCCAGCAATATCTTCCAACTAAATACGGATCACCGGCACCATGTCTTCTGGTGGCAGCTTTGCAGCCCGTATCAGGCCTTCAATGGTCTTCAGCCATTAGCTTACTTCCATAGCATTTTCAGTTCCCTTGAACTTAGGTGGCCTGAGGTCCCTAAAATCTTTTAGGTTTCCTTCCTTCGTGTTGCCAGAATTCCGCATTTGCTTCAATATTTTAGAATTGGTAACATGAGCGGTGTTGGCGTATTGGCTATTAGTTTCCAGTATTTGTTGGAATAAGCGGAACATGTCGGCCACAGATGGTTTCGTTAATACTTGAGATGGCGGAATGTTTGGTTGTTCCTGGTTGTCTATGTCCTGAAAATTGAAAGATACAATTCTTAAGAACAATTTGATTGACAATGTTCTCTTAAAATCAAAGGTATAAAGCAACAACTATATATATTTTGTTACTAAGACGAGAGTAATACATAATGACATTCCTATTCCCATTTTACACTTGGTTACATCATTCTTTCTAGACTACTCATGCCACCCATTTCCCAAAATGTGACCTGGTAGCCTATGCTACTCTTAGTTATTTATACATTTATTTACATCTGCTGATTACCAAAATACAACACAGCCGACAAAAGAATTCCTTCCTTACTATTTGTAGGTTAAGACTTCTATCCTACTGCCTCAATAAAGACCATATCTTCGGCAAGGATTTTGGCTTCTGGATGAAGTCTTTTGAAGTCTTCTATTGTTCCCTCATACCCTTCTATTGCGGTGTATACGCGGTTTGGTTCTCGGACATAAAGACAATATGTTTGTTTTCGAAGTACACTTCGGCGCCATCTTTGATGTCCCGGATGATAGGGTACCGGACCTCATAAAATACTTTGTAGACGTGTAGGTCATACCAGTCAGATGCATTCTACATTCTCCTAGCATACCGCTGGTACAGATACAATAATCACTGCTGTCCCATTCTAGGCTAGGCATAAACAGATCCACACCTACATTCATAATATTTTTAAATAAGTAAATACTAATATGAATAATAAGGTATGGAACATACATATTTTATTGATGGATACAGGTGATACAAATATTCAGACGCCACTAGTCAGTTCTTACTATTTACATACATACATCTTTACATACTAGTGACTCATATCCATATTTTCCTTATATTAAGGATTTTTTGCTTCTGGATATGTCAGTATCCATTCTTCTAGTGTGCCATTGTGTTTGGATGTTGGATCTTCGGATGGTTGTGCCTTGATGAGTATATAGTAATTCACCGTATTGTAGTACTCCTTTCTTTCATCAATAATATCCGTGACTACTGGATATTTTATTTCATAGTGTACGCCATAAACTTCTATCATCTGCCTTGGAGCTACTCTCCACATCTTTCTTATGAATTCATAATATTCATCCAAGCTATGGCTGTCATTTCCCAAACGAGCGAATGGCACAAATCGGGACATGATCTACATCAAGATACTTTTAGGTTAGTATTCTTCTAAATAAATGGTTAGATAGTAGAAATATTCATTTGGGAAATGTGCTAATTATCGGTACTACCTTCCTTAGAATAATCCTAAGAACTTCTAGGGTATAATCGGGTTTTCTACCTATATACCCTATTTGATACTTTTTTATAATCCTAGATCTATACTTGTCCTAGATTTTCTATTCTTTGCGGACATGTATGGGCCACCATTAAAAGACGTGTCACGTCCCGCATCTCAGATTCAACGGTGACGTCATAAATCATCCCCAGGCTACGCGCCGAATTCGCGATTGTCGCCCGTAAAATATCAGAATGGAAAATACAAAGAATTACAAAATACATTACATTCTTTAATTAACATCCAACTATTTCAAAGAGTACAACTGCTTAAGTTATTACAACAAACGACTTTTACAACATTATGGAATACTACAAATACTAGTTGAGATTCTCCAAATAGTCTACTCCTCGATGTTGTCCTCGTCACCCAGAGATATCATTTATGCAGGTACGTCATCTTCCCCTAGTAAACAAATACTAGGTTGTTTAGAACGACAAGCAAGTCCTCGGCCAAAAACGGTTAAGGAAAATATAATAAGGAATGAGACATAAAGATTTTCTATTAAAAGAATAGGATTTGCAATTTTATATTGTTATAGTTTTCATTCATTTAAGTAGTATAAACGACCTTTTTGGCTTTATTTAAAATGGGATAATTTTTTTCTAGAATGAGATAAAATTTGAAGGAATAAACCTACAATGCAATACAATTTAGAGAACAACCCCTGAATATTCATCTAAATAGCTTCCCATCAACAATCTCGTATACCTGGGATCAGGCTGTGATTTAGGTGGCACGGTGCTTAGATTCCGGCCCTGCACCTCCCTTGGGATTACAAAAATTCATCTACCCGATGTTACTGTTGATGTAGATGTAAAAAATTTCGAGCTTCCCTTGAGCTTACCATAAATTTTGCCTCCCTTGGACAAAATTAAATTTTGCCTCCCTTGGACATAAGTGAGCTAAGCCTCACATACTCGATTCGTATGGCCCTACTAATGAGTAAATAAAAATACTGATCAGTTTTTTAGTTATGTTATGTTGCGGGACTTTTAGGGATATTCAGGTTGTTCTTCCCCTCCCAAATGCTTTAAATAAATTTTTCGAGGATTTTCCTGAGAACTTCTAGGTTTATAAAAATAAACCGATTTCTCTATAATTCTAAGAATTTGGCTAACTCTTGAAATTTTCGAAATTTTCGGCAGAGTCTCCTTTGTATTTTGAGACTCCGAAAATTTACAAGAGACAATATATATATATATATATATATATATATATATATATATATATATATATATATATATATATATATATATATATATATATATATAAATTAAAACCCGGGTTCGCCGACCCCTTCAGTGGAGCAACTCTCAACACCGGAACCACGCAGTTAATATTTCGGGTTCGTCGACCCCTTCGGTAGAGCAACCCTCAACACCGGAACCTCACAAAATAAAATAAAAGTGCAGTTTTTAAAGTTTTCTTACCTTGGTAAGCGATTTAATAAAACTTTCTTACCATTGTAGGCAAGCAAGCAAGCCTTTCAATTTTTTTAATTACGGCAATTTTTTTTAATCTAAAATGCTAATCAAAACTCAATAAATACAATTGTTAGTAACACAATGATACCAAGATATAAATTTCTCAAATGTTATCACATGCTAAGTAATTTTGTTTACTTGTGATAATTAAATAGAAGGTGAGGTATTTATATATATACGTACAGAACTACAAGTTCTCTAAAATTTGGTCTAAAATCAACCTAGATTTGGTGGATTGAGTATTTCCTTCTCTTAATTCTCTGTGGTTTATTTTCTTAAGCTCAAGTGTAGGTGATTTATAATACTTATTATATTAGTTGTGTCAATTATAAAATAAATTCTATCATTGAGGATCAAAATAGTTTATATCAATTTAAAGTCCGATGCTATAGTCACCTATATATCCGGTATCCATATTTGTTTACTTTAGCTATTAGTAGTAAAAAAAAATTGTGCTTAATCTACTAGATATCAATTTTTGGACAGAATTCAATATATGCAAAATACTATAAAATTTGCTAGTGTTCTTATATTTCACATAGTCTAAGCTATGACATTTATGATAAACTAATAGGTGGTACTAGAAGCTACTATTTTTATGACATATAAGGTCAAAACTATTACTATACTCACTTAGAAATATTTTCATTTAGAGAGCATATACATTCATGGTTATCTGACACAATTTAATATATTAGTAATGCTAACTATACATATTCATATATATATACATGGCAAAGTAAAAATCAAATTCTAATCAAAATAGAATCCTTATACTAACGTTTTGTGTCCTTTATTTCATATCGTGTCCAAGTCATGCATACATGCATTAATTGTGTCCATAGGTGTGTTTCTAATTTTTGTGTCCATGTCATTATTACAACCTCATAAAAATTGGATTGGCCATGCATTTCATAAATTTCAGAAAATGAAACTGAATAATATTGATTTATGACCAATAGACATATATTTGTATTGTGTCTAATACATATATTTGTATTGTGTCTAATACATATATATGTATTGTGTCCATTATATATATTTGCATTCAGACCATGTTGTGTCCAGGTTGTATGGTGTTCTACACATTTATTCAAATGTCTGTTTACATTGTGTCCTAAACATTCGTTCAAGTGTCCATTTGTTCATTTATGTACGTATAGCATTTTATCCATAATCGAAATCTATAATTACTCTACTACTTGTTTCCAAACTTGGTTCTCACAAAACTTGAATTTGTCATATATTTTTCTAAATTCCAAAAATGAAAATAAACATATAAATTTGATAAAAATAATTTTATGAATTTTCGTTGTATAACTTTTTTTTTAAATGAAGAGAGGGAGGACTTGACTTGGGTTGATGATGGTTTAGATTTGGTCTTCCCAACTTCTCCTAGCATAATACCCAAATCAAAATTTTTGTTAAGTATATATGCATTCACATATATATATAAACCCAATTCCTTGACCTAAATTTCGAAATTGAAAGGAAAGGAAGAAAATAAGGGGATTACCTAGGGTTTTTGTGTTGTGGAAGAGGAGGAGGAGAAGAAGGAAGTACTGGAAGGGGGTCATGGTCGGCGACGGGCGCGCGGGTGGCCGGAGGTCATGGGCTCGGCACTCGGCGGGGCAGCGGGTGGCCGACGGTGGCTTGGCAGCAGCGCGCAATAGCAGCACAGTAGTAGAGAGAGGGGGTGAGTGTCGGGTGTGAGTATGTGTGGGTGGTGTGTAAATAAGAAAGGGGGTTTATTATAGATGAAGGAGATGAATAGTTTAAAGAGAGGGGTGTGAGGTGGCAAGAGATGAGACTATCTCTTCATGTAGGGGACCATATGGCATTTAGCAATGCCACATGTCCTCTTGGAGTGACACCTCACCATTTAAGTTGGTGAGTGTGTTTTGCAATTGCATAATTTTCCTTAGGATTTAAAATGCAAAGTTGTATATATATTGTATATTTACATAAGAAAATTTGTATATTTAAATTAACATGACTATAATTATTATTATTATTATTATTATTTATTCAAAAAGAAAAATTGAATTTAGGGCATAACAACAAGTTGTCTAATGATCATGTATATGACGCAACTTTATTGATAGAAGAAACATAATATACAAATATAGGCTAACTTGATGATTTATGCCATAATTTTTTATTTTCGTCGAACTGCAGTTTGCCATACTTATCGTCTGATCCCGGGACTTTGATAACACCATATTTCGGTAACCATGTCAGTTCCTACAATTGTGATTCTTTATCTTTCTTATCTTTCTCGGTTCTTTGCTAAGTATTATTGATCTTTTTGTTAGGCATGAAGATTCAAAGGATTCATTAAAGGATCGAATTCACTCACTTGTTGGCAAATCGCTGAGAAAAGGGAAATATTCTTTGGTACTAGGCTTCGCTCACTGGCTCACCTGTATTGCACCGACATCGATTCAATACTTTTGTTACCTCTTCTCAGGTATTTGATATAAATGCAAGATAGTGAAAGAATGCAATGAAAATAATTATCGAAAATATTCACGAAAATGCAATCACAAAACCAACAGCAAAATCACATTGAAAATTGACAATGCACTGTTCTTGAGGCTTAGACCCTTATATAAAGTTCACTCTGCAAGACACAATGCACTACATCTTGGGCATAACTCCTAAGGCCTCGATTCCATGACAAGAAAGGATCCCATGCTCATTTGTTTCGATCAATCGATATAAGCAAAGTTTCCCCATATGGAACCAACAACTCGGTCATTCTGACTGCTAGTCCACGTCCCGCTCCGCAACGGAATGGGACACTACAGGAGCCACACATCCAAGATGCCAAAGCATGCTTCACTGCCTCAACATATCCAAGCGAACTCCATATAGTGCCATGCTCCCGCACGGAAAGCACGGCTAAGGAACACTATCGGTATCAGTTGATCAGGACATATTGAATCAAGATCATTTCCTTGTTATGGATTAATTTATTCAGAACAGTCTCATATTCAACGGATTGTGTCTCGAGGAAGGATTTAGTGACAGAATCATGAGGGACCTCTGGTGCACCAGCTTACATTGCATGCTTTCGATGCCGCTTTGCTACTTTCGTGTTGATTTTGAAAAAATGCTTTAAATAGATTTTATTATTGCATCTTCGGACTTCGCATTTCATATTGAACTTCAGCGGATTGAGGAGAAGGCATATTGATAGTTTGTTTGTGCCAAATGCAGGTAATCAAGTAGGTGACATGTACTAAAAACTAAAAGGAACTTCCTTTCTCTCAGCACGTTCACTAACAAGTGAGTGCCTATAACATTGATCCTCCTTACCAACTCTTCACACTTAACAATTGACTCTATTGTTGCATGTTCCGATCAACAATACCATAATAGTAAAATGAGTCAAGATAAAAAGAGAAGTAGACATAGAATGCTTGATACATATCACATACAACTTATGGAAGTATTATATTGATGTGTGCTTATTTGCTATGATTATACTTTATCATGCTTCAATTACAGCTAGTATTTATTCATCTATAAATGTGCAATGTATACAGCAGTGTAAACCCTCTCAAATAATTTTAGAGTTTTACTTGGATTAAAGGAGAGATTAGAGTTGATAGGGTTTAATGATGAATATATATGTGGTTATCAGCATAATTTCTCATCTCATTATTTGATACCCTTTACAATTGCTTCAATATTTTGAGCGCTACAATAGCATTTTCTCCTAACAAATTTTACTTTCTGGACCTAGACGATCAAGTCTACGCTCCTGACATCATCGTCGCTCAAAAATACACTTTTTATACTCTATTCTAATTATACAACATACACGACATTTATTTTCTCCTAAAACCAATATAAGTGCCTATCGTCGTTGCACTTGAATTTGAAGATACGGTACCAACTCATCCCTTCAACAAATTATATACTCATGACTTATACAAAAAATAATATTCGTGACGTTTGCATCACATTCAAATGAACTCTCACATTTTAACTACACGACAATAAAAACAATGACACAATTTTTAGTCATACTTGGCACCCAATACTAGTCCACCCTCAAACCCATTCCAACACCAAACCCAAAACCTCATGAATACCCAATAACTCAAACACAATACTATACACCCATCCCATCTCTAAAATACACACAATACCATTTTTCCATCACCCAATCCCACTTTTATCAACATTGAGAAAGTATTCAGCCATATGCTTTTTTAGCTATGCAACCCATCCCCTTTCTCCCCACACCAAGCCCCATGCAACCCAAATTCATTGTCACGACCCAGTCCCAAATTGTTGGGTCGAATCGGATCATGCCCAGCCTGCATCGTTGTGAGACGGCGGCAGTAAGCTGTATCCATTTGCAGGTAATCTCAACAACACAATATATATTTGTCACAACTTCTAAAATTACGAATATTAAAACTTTGTCCAACAAAAAGTTTTATCTGATACATCTGATAATATAAAACTGTTTTTAAATTCAAACATAAAAACTAGCAAGGAAATGTCATCATCTAGAAAGTTGCCTCATCAGCCCCGAGATCAACATCGTCCGATTGGGACTCTGGCAGCACAGCTGAGTAAAGCTCAGGATCGTAATAGCTATTAATCAATAGCTCAGTTTCATCAAGGGAACCTATTGGGGGTGGGGAATCCAGTCAGGAAAGGAGCAAAGTACAATTATGAAAATTCAACAATTCAACTAATAATTAAAAATTTGCAATTTTAAACAGTTTGAAATACTTGAACAATATTTTTCATAATTGAGAACAATGTGTTTTGAGTATGTAATGCTTATGACCAGCTTGGGTTGTAAAATAGTATCCTAGTGATACGATACGGCTTATCCCCGTGTGAAAAGGAGTAAGCTCGCACAATTATGCAATATGAAGGTATTGGTCATAGAACACTACACTACTCTCCCAATATCCCACAATCAATAACAATCAATACTCTAGGAGAGAGTTCCGTGTAGCAATGTGGTTTAATCTTGTAGCAATTACAATTACTAATTAAATTGAAAATTAAACATAATCATACTTGCCTTGATTTATGCCGAAATTGGAAGTCGGTACTGGGAAAGAAATCAGACTCGTCCTCGAAATCCTACAGTTGAGAAGTTCTGACTTAGAACCAACATTATTGAACCATATCTAGGTGTGATAGTTACAATCTCTAAAATTGATCCTAGTAAAGTTTTGTGTTATTTTATCATAACACGTTTATCGATGTGATTTAAAATCATTAATTTAACGAAATAAAAGTCAAGTTAACATTTATTGAAAAAATTCGCATTTTTTGATTATTTGGCAAAACTTTGAATTTTGTAATATATATCTAAAACTAGGTTTTTCTTTAAATGAGAAAAACGTGAATTTGTTTAAATAATACAAACTTATATTTTATTATTTACTAAATGTGGAAAATTATTTAATTTTCTATATAAAATAAATATTCAATTTGTTATTCTACGCGTTTATCGATAACTAACGAAACCAGAAAAAACAAAAGAAACCAAAACTATATTACGCAATTACAAAACCACAGAGAAAGAAATAAAGACTGACTTATGTCCTTACAACACTTTACATAAATTACATTAATTAAAGTAATTAAATTGCTGGTGAGCTCTGAACGCCGGGAAGCGGTCCATTCAACAGGCCGAGGTCCTGTACTCAAAATACTATTGGCCAGTAATACGCTCTAAATAATAATTTAATTATTACTTATAAAAATAGGCGTCTCAGACTTGGTCAAAGTGTCATGTTGCATCCTAGCTTATGCCTCAATGTCCGAAAATTCTGGTTTCGTTTGCATTTTGCTAGGGCCCATGGACCGATATGGTCGTCGCCCAAAAGTGATATCCGAAAATCAACCAACCCAAAAGTCGTCAAATTTTAAGAACTGAACTGGAGAAATAACCAAAAAGTTTTTCAAAATATTTTAGAAAAAATCGGGCAGCATCTCCTTGTAATCGGGATAACCCAATAATGGGAAGATAACAACCAAAATATTCCAAACCAGGAATAACGCCAACACCAAAATACATAACTGGGAAAAATCAACCAAAATCCATCTCAAAGCCATATATATATATATATATATATATATATATATATATATATATATATATATATATATATATATATATATATATATATATACAAGAATGAATCAACAGAGCTTAAGCCACCTATACATGTGTTCCAAGTAACAACAGAACCCAAAATCCGAGAATCCGAACTCATAATCTATCAGACTCAAAATCGAAAACCGATTTTCAGAACGAACTATTCCAAATCGAAGTTGGAAATAACAGACTAAATCCGAATAGGAATCGGAATACGAAACCCAAATTCACAGCAAACATTCCGAATTTAAAATCGGAAAACCCAACGAACAATTTTGACTTAGAAATCAGAACTAAATATGCAACAATCGAATCCCATAGCGGGTTCGAGACCTGAGTCATCATCGACTCTACGGAAGGGACACAGGGCACGAAAAATATACTACGGATGCTCGGCTAGAGCTCTCAGGTGAAAATTAGGGAAGAAATCGAAATCCTGCGAACTCGAAATAATCTAGAACACGCGGACAGCGGGGCGCGGCCACGGAAACAGCAGATCAGAACCCGCAAAACACTGTAGACAGTGGGACGGGGCACCGGACAGCCGCGGGGACAGGGCTCGGCCGGAGGGGCGCGCGCAAAGGGCGGTCGGCCGGTGGCCGGCGGTCGGTCCGACCGCGGGCGGCTCGGGGACAGCGGCGGAGGCCGCTCGGGTTAGGATCGGCATTGGGTTAGGGCCGACGGCGAGAGGCTGGCGCAGAATGGCGGCGGAAGGCCGCTGGAGGTGGGGCTCGCCTGGGCTCAGGTCGGGATCGCCGAAAAATGTTTGGGTTTAAGGAATTTGGGGCTAGGGCTTGGGAATGAAGGATGGAGAGTGGAAAAGAAGTTGAGGGTTTTATAGGGGTTACAGAGAGGAAAAAAGAGTGGTCGTCGACAATTTCGGAAGGGAGCCGAGGGGGTCGATGTAGTGCCCCGCTCCGCGAAGGCACTAGATAATCAGAATGATCGTATTGCTGGCTCTACAATAGAAGATGATTATTCTGGGTGAGTGGACGAAGTCTCATTTTATGATTCGCTTGCGTCTAATAAGAATCTGAGCTTTTGAATAAATGTATTGCTAATAACAAGACAGAAATCTTGAGTATGCTTATAAGAGAATCTGCACCCTGTCTGCTAAGAAAGAGAAATATTTCCTGTTTGAAAAGAAGATGGAATTATTTATGAATTGCTCGATTGATGCATGATGGTTTCATTTGATATTGCATGTGCATTGGGGTATCCACTTAGTGACGAGCTAAACCCTAGAGAGTCACAGCGGCTAGCGACGAGCTGAACCCATGCGAGTCACAGCGGTTAACGATGAGCTGAACCCAAGAGAGTCACAGCGGCTAGCAACGAGCTGAACCCATGCGAGTCACAGCGGTTAGCGACGAGCTGAACCCGTGGGAGGCACAGCGGCTAAGATGGAAATGTTATGTTGGCTTTTCAAAGATGTTTTCAAAATAAATGTAAACTGACCCTGTATGCATGGAATGAACATAGGTAAAACTAGCAAGATCACATCACAAGAAAATGTTTTCTCACTAAATGAACAGTGATCGTTTCAGAAGAATGTAGCTCCTTTGTTCACAATTCACCAGTATGCTGATATACTGATCCACCATCAGTCTGTATGCAGGTACACTATGCATCAAGAAGGATAGTCCAAAGCGATAGCCCGAGCCTCATCCTCAGGAGCCAGAAATTAGAAGGGATGCCAAGAGATAACATCCGTTACAAGAGTTTGGTTTTGTATATAAAGGGATGTAATGTATGGGAACGGGATCATTGTAATCTATAAAGTTCTGAGAGATTGTAACATTGTATCAGAGAGAATCGAGAGCATTGTAATCTGTTCAAATGAAATCAATAAAGAGAATTGTTTCTTATTACCATTGTTTTCAATGCATGTATTCTGAAATATGCCTGCTGCTGCTTCAATTATCTGCGATATGTTCCGCTGCGTATTGTCAATCTTGTCTTGCTTCAGGTCTTGGCCTTGTGCAAGCGCAACTTAGGCTTGCACGGCATCACGCCTTAGCGAGGACGAACGGTCTCAAATAGCCCGAAGCGAGGACGAAAGGATACTGCGGGATTGGGGCGTGACAGTCGACGTTTGGTCGGGTACAGGAAGGGTAAAAGAAAAGGTTTGCTGGTGTTAGGGTAGTGAGAGAGAGAGAGGTTAAAGGAAAGGAAAAGAATTCTTTTCTTTTAAATAGAATTTATATATATATATATATATATATATATATATATATATATATATATATATATATACTAAGGAAAAAAAAAATATATATATATATACTAAGGGACTTAAATATTTGTTTCAGAAAAAAAACCAAAATTGGGTTTGAGACGGGTTCGGGACGGTCAGACCAAACACTAAAAATTCCATGAATAATAATTTTTTTAAACGACTTTCCTAAATTAACAATTTAATAATGATTTTAATAATAATTTAGCTAATAAAATTATCTAATTAATTAACCAAAATTTACGGGTTTCATAACCTTCCCTCCTTAGAAAATTTTGTCCTCGAAATTAAGGATAGGGTTAGGAGTTACCTCAGGTCTCAAATAGATACGGATACTGTTCCCGCATCTCATCTTCTTGCTTCCAGGTAGACTCGCCTGGAAAGTTGTGCCGCCATATCACTCTGACTATCGACGTCACAGACTTCCTGGTTTTTTCTCTCCTTTGTCTAATATCGCCACTGGCTTCTCTGGTACTGTGAGGCTGGGTCCAATCTCCAGCTCCGAATGGTCTAATATGTGGCTCGAATCCGGGATGTAGCGTCTGAGCTGTGAAACGTGGAAGACCTGTGCACATCCTCAAGATTAGCTGGTAGAGCTAATCGGTACGCTACTTCTCCGACTCGGCTCAAAACTTCGAATGGGCCGATGTACGTGGGGCTCAGCTTTCCTACTCTGCCAAATCTGATAGTTCCTCTGGTAGGGGAAATCTTGACAAAATTACTATCTCCTGCTTCGAACTCCAGTGGTCGACGACTGCTATCAGCCCAATGCTTATGTCTGTCCTGAGCAATCCTGAGCTTGTCTCTAATCACCTTTACCTTCTCTGCTACATCGATCATCATTTCAGGTCCTAGCAATACTCTTTCTCCTACGTCGTCCCAAGCAAGTGGAGTGCGGCAACGACGTCCATAGAGTGCCTCGAACGGAGTCATACCGATGCTAGCTTGGTAGTTGTTGTTGTAGGAGAACTCTACCAAGTGCAAGTGGTCTTCCCAAGACCCTCCAAATTCTAAGACGCAAGATCTTAGCATATCTTCTAGTGTCTGAATGGTTCTCTCCGATTATTCGTCAGTCTGGGGATGGTAAGCGGTGCTGAACTTCAATTGTGCTCCCAGACTGTCGTACAAGCTCTTCCAGAAATGAGAGGTGAATTTGGTATCTCTGTCAGATACGATACTTACCGAAACTCTATGAATCCGGTAGATATGCTGCATGTACAGTGCTGCCAACTTCTCAGTGGATAGACCAACCTTGAAGGGGATAAAGTGAGTTGACTTTGTCAGTCGGTCCACAATAACCTAAATGGCGTCCTTCCCTCCTTGGGATCGAGGCAATCCTGACACAAAGTCCATCGTTATATGTTCCCATTTCTACTCCGGGATGTCTAGCGGCTGCAACAGTCCTGCTGGTCTTTGTCTGCTAGCTTTCACTTGTTGACAAATTAAGTATCTAGCCACATACCTGGATGCGTCCTTTTTTATTCCGTACCACCATACTACAGTACGTATTGTTTGCCATGAAATATAAAAGAACAGAACAATTATCGGAGGACCGGACTTTTACTTCATGTTACAAACTCGCTTGTACAAAGAAAGCCTAGGGACGAAAACCTAGGTACAGCAGTCTAAGTACAATTGTTTATTTTAGATTCTGGGGGGTGACGATAGAGGCTCGGAAAGGCGACGGCAGCCCTGCCTTACTCTTTGGACGATCGGTATGCAGCCTTGGCTCCTGTGAGAAGATGGTTGGCGTTGACGAAGAAATGCTCTTCTTGCTCTCCTCGTGTTGCTCTTCTGGCTTCTCCCTCTCTCTGTGTATTTTCTCTCTGATTATTAGGGGGAAGCTCTCTGTGTATGCGTCTCTGATAATGTCTCCTCACAAGGGAATGGCACCTTGCTATTTATAATAGTGGAGGCATCATTAGGGTTTGGATGATTGCCCACTCTCGAAGTGGTGGCGGCCTGGTAAATGATCAATCTGGGCCATTAATCTTGAGCATGAAGGATCTGGGCCACTAATGAGGGTAGCACTAAATCTTTTGAATAATTAATGCTGATTGCTTTAAATCTTCATGATTGATTGTGTAGCTTGGATCTCCCACCACGTGTCCCATTGGTTTGATTATGAATGATATGACCTGATCCCATTAATTATAAGGATATGGTCAATGGGATATGGTAAATCTTTGCATCTCATAATCATCTTTGCTGCCAGCTGTCATTGAATCTCTGCCACGTGTCTTGATGATGGACTCTGCCAAAGCCGCATGACATCCATGAACCGCATGAGACAGCGTCTCAGTGAACCGCATAGGTATAGCATTTGTGAGCCGCATGAGATGGTTCCTTGGTGAACCGCATAAGGGTAGTAACTGCGAGCCGCGTGGGATGGCTTTTTGGTGACACACAGGAAGATGATCCTTGCCAGCCGCATGAAGCTGTTCTTCACTGGAGCCGCATGGGAGTAGCCACGTGTCAATCTCGAATCGCGTCAGAGATTTTCTCCTATTTCCCAAGAGTCTGTCATTATGGCAGGGCCATTATAATACTTTATGTCAGAGCCGTCAGCTGTCAAATCATGACAGAGCATTAAATAGGCAGACTGCTCGATGGCCAGCTGTGTGAAGGGGTCTTCGTAGGTACACGTGGCATTTGAGCCACATATCTCCGTGATCCGCATGTACTTTTGAACCACATGCGGCTAGAGAACTCTTTGAACCGCAGGACTGTCCCTATGCAAGCCGCATGGACTCTCATGTCCGAGCCGCATGAGACTAAGAGTCTTTCTGAACCGCATGGGACTGCTCCTGTATGAGCCGCATGGGGTTCTCCTGTTCTGAGCCGCATAGATCATCATTCTGATATTTTCCATGCTTCTATAAGACCCCCTTCAAAGTTTTCAATTTGCAAAATTGAAATACTTTGAATAAGAAGCATGGCCTTTGTTGACCGCATAGATGGTACAGCCACATGGATTTATCTGGCCGTATGAGCTGTGAGACCGCATAAGCTTTTTGCCACGTGTCTTAGCCACGTGTGCAAATCTTCTGCATTAAATGCCCTTGATTCGTCGCCTCTTGGGGGAGGATCCCAAGGGTCAGTTTTATTTTGACCGAAACGGTTTATTCTTTTAGGCGGCACGTAGATCGAGGCATTTGTTTTGTTATTTTTTTCGAGCCTCCTTCGCCTATAAGTAGGAATAAGTTTATTCTTTGAGGGTTTATTTACCTTCTCTCTTTTGCTCGAACTTCTTCGTTGCAGACTTCCTCTTCGTCTTCTCCTCTCAGCGATCGGCAATGGCTCCCAAGAAGATTGCTGCTACTACGGGCAAAAGGCCGCATCGTCTTCTGCGGCGGTGAAGGGCAAGAAGGCCGCGTCTTCATCGACTGCGGCAGCGAACGTGGCGGCTCCTCCGACGGCTGGCGTGCCTGTTTTTCACTCCGACGTTCACCCGCCTATTGCTGGTAGGACCATCAATATGAACTGCCATGGCTACGCCGCATATTTTATGCGCGGGCCTATATTCCCAAGTATGCTGTGTGTCCGACTCATATTCGGACCGCATAGGATACGACCCAGGCCTGAGCCGCATGAAAGTTGTTTGCATAACTACTTCATCATCAGGGCCGCATGAGCTCTTTCGAACTAAGTCGCATAAGCATATTTCGAACTGAACCGCATAAGGTTATTTGAACTGGACCGCATAAGCTCATCCTCGCTGGACCGCATAAGCTTTTTCGAGCCAAATTATATAAGCTTATTCGAATCGGACCATATCCGCATATGCTCCTTTCGAACCGCATAAGCTCATCCGCACTGAGCCGCATAAGTTCCTTTCGAGCCGAACCGCATAAGCTTATTCGAACTGAACCGCATGGGCTCTTTCAAATTGAGCCGCATAAGCTCATTTGGACTGACCTGTATGAACTCTTTTAAACCGAGCCGCATAGGGCTATACTGAGCCGCATAAGCATGATGTAGTTTTGTGTTTCAGCTATCTTTTGACTTGTTTCTTTTGTTTTTTTCTTCAGTAAATCTGCCAGTAAATCCTACGGGAGAACTTATAGTGGGTTCAAATCAATTCGCCCTGGGCGTGCGTCTTGATGACTTAATTAAGCATGTGTTGAATCAATTCCCTGCTGATGAGCCTTCGGAGAGGTTGAACACCATCGAGAATCAGACCCTCCATTACCTCCGTTCCATGATGAATACTGGGAAGCTGGATGGAAAATACCTGAAGCCTTCGTTCCTTTTTGGAGATGCTTTAATCATCAAGAATCCCCGAGTTTTAGAGATTTTCGAGAACTGGGATTTTTCTTTGGATGGGGTGGCAATCCATATTCCGCTCATGGAACGTCATTATCCTTTGTCGTGGTTCAACATGGTGTTGCTGGACAGGAAAATGGTGTGTAACTTAACTCCTACTCAATCAGGGATGTTGATGGACAACATCCATTATAATCCGAACATGCGGTCAGCGTATGCGGGTAAGGATTCCGTCCTCCGGTACATGATGGGTCTGGCCCCGGGCTCTTCATGAATGTATACGGTCCCAACTTCACACTTACTCAAGCTGATACCTTCCTGAATCGGCTTGTTCGCAAGAAGTCTTATCCCGTTGGTAGGCTGGCACTGCCGAACTGGATAAACCCTACTTCTACGTGGGCCCAGTTGACCACTTGGGTTCTGCAGACCTACGGAACATTCTTGCGGGAGGTAGGACTTTACCAGGCCATTCGGGGCACTGTCATGGGCTTCCTATCAATAAGCCACTGTTCGTGGTACTCTTGGAGATGTATAGCCAGCGAACGGGGACGTTCTTTGCACCCGGAGGGGAGTTGGGGCTTGCTCTCCATGAGATGTATACTGTCTCCAAACTTCTGTGGGGGAATGAGCCTTTCGAGGTGTATACCCCGTAGAATGAGGAGTTTGAGGACTTGGACCGATGACTCCCAGGTTCTTGCGGTGTATCGGGAGTTGCTGTGCCACCATAGTGCTTATCATCAGATGGCTATAAAAATGGTGGATAGCTCCGAGGGGACCGCTCTCCACACCACATCCTGGATTAATTATCTTTTTAAAGTTGACCCTTCAGGCGAAGTTACTCCTCGAACCCCTCGAACGCATGGAGAGATAAGGGATCTGATGTCAAGCGTCAAGAAGTCGCGATCCAAGAGCGACATATTCGGGAGTCAAACTGACTCTCTTAGCTATTTTTATTACGGGACCACAAAGATGTCAGAGAAGGCGCTCCTGGCTGGATTTTTAATGATATGGCTGCGAAATTGCGTAGTCTCGGGAGGAGCGGGTTCTATTGAGAGGATCGGTCGTCATTTCATTCTTCCTGCCGTTAAACTGGTATTTGGAGTTAGACTGGCCCTTCTTCCTGCTATGGTGTGTAGCATACACCATGGTCTCCGAACCTTTTCGTCCAAGGTCATTGCGTGCAAGAAGACGTTGGAATTTGAGCGCATAGAACTGCCTTTCCACTATTTGATGGGGTGGTTGGCAATGCACTACAAGTCTTTGATGGGACCTGGCATAGCGAAAGATGCTACAGATGAAGACGCTTTCCTTTTCAAATGCCATCGCCGGTCTTGGGAATACAACACCATGCCATCTTGTCGGAAGGCGCTGGCGAGGGTGGATGGTGTGACTTTTTGTGTCTGCTCCTCCCTTTTTGATGAGGAAGTGAGGAAGGTACATCTCGATGGTACCGGGCCTTCTCACTTCTGTCTCCGGACATGCTTACCTAGTTGCGCAACATCCGCCCGCGCATCTGGTTTATCGCAACCGCGATAATGTGTACTTGGAGCCTTACCTACCTAGTAGGTTTTCCCGCCAATTTGGTTATAGCCAGTTATTCCTTGATTGTCCCAACCCTTGTTTGGGCTTTGAAGGTAGCGTTCTTGATGGTGTCAGGGCATGGAATTATTACGACGCTTATCATAC
>JANAVB010021325.1:0-58699 GCA_029216955.1 Iris pallida
GAGCAGTTGTCTCAGTCCATGAAGACGATGGTGGAAACTCGAGCTGCATTGGATGCTAATATCGCGGAGATCGACACCCAGATGCGCCGCCTTGAAGACCAACGGGCCCGACTCCAGTTAGACGCCGAGCGTGTCCGGGCTGAACACGCAGCATTCCAGAAGGAAGAAGCGACCTTTACACAGCGGACTCTTGCCTTGGCGCAGCAGCGACAACAGCTTGATGCGAAGCATGAAAGCGATACTTCCGCTGGGTCTGTTGAATTGATGCGTCAAGAAGCTGAGCGACGAGTCCTGGCGACTGTGGAGGCCCGTACAGCCGACCTAAGGCTTCGAGTCAGGGAGCTCTCAGCCCACCCTGGGGAGGTTCAGGGACTGTAGTTTTTCCCCTTTTTTATGCTCTTTTGCAACCCTTTGCTGAGGGATAATGTAGCCTTTTGTACTCTCTATTTCAGAAAATAAAGAAGTACGCAACTTTTTGTGATGTGTTCATTTTTGTTATTATGAACTTGATGATTTGTGTGGACCTATTATCTTTTGCGCACCTTGGTTTTTAGGCACAGATAATAAGTTTGAAGGAACCAACATGTTTGCTCAGAGGTGATATGGACATAGCAATCATTGGGTTCAAATGATAGAATCATCCTACTCAGAGGTGTGATGTACGTGGTAGGAATGATCCTGGGGGATACGCTGAACAACTCAGAGGTGATGTGGACGTGAAAGTTCGGCGATCGATGTACGACAACGCAGGGGTTGTTTGTACAAGATGTTTACTCAGAGGAAATGTGGACGTGGTAAACATGAAGGGTAGCATCGACTTACGTAGCGTAAGAGTCCGCTTTGTAGGGTGTAGAAGAACAACTCAGAGGTAATGTGGACGTGGTTGTCTTTCTACTGAAGGAAGCCACGGAACAGCTGGGTTCCCGAAGCAGATGAGTTTATGGAAGGAGATTGTTTGTAAATCCCGATGATTGGGCCCACAGATCCCCTTGGGGAAGTACATGTCTGAAGGATGTCAAGAATAGTACTTCTTTAGGAACTTGCCATTGATGGGCATCATAAACAAGTCTCCATTGGGTTTGGCGAGGCGGTAAGCACCGCTTGAGTATACCATCTCTATGATGAAAGGTCCTTCCTACTTGGGCTCGAACTTTCCTGGTGTCTTGTGAGTTAATACCATCGGTCTCCTGACTGCCAGAACCAGGTCACCAACTTAGAAAGTCCTCTGTTTGACCTTCTTGTTGAAAGCCTGTGATATACGGGCTTGGTAGAGTTTGATGCGTAGTTGATCTAGGAGATGCTTCTCATCGAGTGCCTCCAGTTCCCGCAGACGACGACGTTGATTGTCCTCTTCTGTGAGTTTGTTTGTTATTGCCACGCAGAGTGAGGGTATCTGGATCTCGAGAGGCAGTACCGCTTCGCTTCCGTAGACCAGAGAGAATGGTGTGTTGCCTGTCGGGGTCCGTACCGTTGTGCGGTAGGCCCAAAGGCATTCGCCAAGCTTTTCATCCCAGTCGCGTTTATTAGATGATACGACCTTTTTGAGTAGCCTGACGATGGTTTTGTTGAACGCCTCTGCTAACCCGTTTGCTGTCGGATTATAGGTGGTAGATGCCACATTTTGAATACGGTTCTTGTCACAGAACCTGCTAAAAATGTGGCTGATAAACTGAGGACCGTTGTCATGAATGATCCGCCGGGGTACTCCAAAACGGTAAATGACATGGTGTTTGATAAAGCTGACCACCCTGGAGCTCTTTACTTCCGCCAGTGGGACTGCTTCTGCCCATTTGGAGAAGTAATCGGTGATGGCCAGGATGAAGCGGTGTCCTCTTGATGAAGGAGGGATGATAGGTCCCACAATATCCATGCCCCAGGCTTCGAAGGGCCAGGAGGCGACTGTAGGATGTAGTGGTTCAGACGGTGTATGTATGAAGTCAGCATAGAGTTGGCATGCGTGACACTTCTTAGCATATTCAACAGCGTCGGTGGCCATGGTTGGCCAGTAGTAGCCCATACGTCGCAGTCGATCCTGTAACTTAGGACCGAGTTGATGAGCTCCGCAAGTTCCGTCATGAGCTTCTCGGAGGGCTTCGGCTGCTTCTTCGTTGGACAGGCATCGAAGGAGGAGCCCATCGAAGAACGTCGGTACAGCGTTTTAGTAGCTGTGTCGTAGTAGAATCGAAGAGAGCGTCTCCTGACTGAGACGGCTTCCTTCGGGTCCTCTGGAAGAATTCCGTAGACAGCAAAGTCGATGAACGGGAACCTCCAGTCTCGGACATTAACACCAGTGTTCGTCGGTATGGCGTGGGCTACTTGCAAGCACAGGTTGTTTCTGGGACAAATTAAGTCTCGGCCTGTTACCGTGACATAGTGTTGAGTCCCAAAGGGCGCTGCCAATGAGGCTGCGAGGCCAGCCAGAGCGTCAGCCTCCAACTTTTGTAGACGAGGCACGTGTTCGATGAAGAACCCGGTGAAGGTTGAAATGATGTTCAATGCAACTTCATGGTAAGGGATCAGATCTTCATGGCGAACCTCGTACTGCCCTCGAATCTGGTTCACGACGAGTTTTGAGTCACCGTAGGCTTCCAGATGGTCCACCCCCAGCTGTTGTGCGAGTTGGAGTCCCATGATGAGTGTGTTGTACTCGGCAACATTGTTGGAGCACGGCTTCGAAAGGGAGTAAGCACGCTGAATGACTAGCTGATCGGGGGAGACTAAGACTACCCCCACTCCTGCGATGATTTGGCCTTTGGGGCCTGTTCTCGAAGCACCATCGAAAAACATCCGCCAAACGGAGCTTCCTTCGGTGACGTTGGATTCTTGGACCTCATCCGGGATGTCTTCATAGAGTTTTGAAGATTCTGGGATGGGGTGTGCAGCTAAAAAGTCAGCCAGAGCTTGACCTTTAACAGCTTTTTGCGGGACAAACACCATATTATATGGTGTTAGTAAAATCGCCCATGTGGCTAGCCGGGAGTTTAATGATCCTGGCTTCGTCATGAGGACTCTGAGTGGATTGACTCGGGAAATGACATGAATTGTCTGGCCCGAGACATAATGACGAGTCTTCTGGATGGCAAACACCAAAGCCAAGCACTCATTTTCAACAGGGTTGTACCGGTGTTCGGCCCCGATGAGCGTTCGACTGAGGTAGTAGATTGCTTGCTCATAGCCTGTATCGCTGTTTTGAGCCAGCAGAGTGCCAAGGAAATGATCCATGGCACGGACGTAAAGAAGAAATGGTTTGCCCGCGACAGGTGCCACTAGGACTGGTGGGCTCGTCAAGTAGGCTTTGATGTCGTCGAAAGCCTTCTGGCACTCCTTTGTCCAGACATAAGAGACTCCCTTCTTCATGAGTTGAGTGAAGGGTTGACATTTACCAGAAAGGTTTGCTATGAACCTCCGGATGTATGCCAGACGTCCCTGCAAGCCTCGAAGTTCTCGAAGATTCTTCGGAGGGTCCATGTTGAGGATGGCTTTGGTCTTCTCGGGATCAACATGAATGCCTTTCGCCGTGATGACAAAGCCCAAGAATTTGCCGCTAGAAACCCCCAGGAAGGATTTAGCGGGGTTCATTTTGAGTTGATGTGCCCGCATGAGATGGAAGACTGTCTTCAAATCCTGTAGGTGATCTCCTTTGAGGCGGCTCTTGACTGCGATGTCGTCAACATAGCATTCGACTATTTTGCAAAGATGTTGACGGAAGATGGTGCTCATAGCTCGTTGGTATGTTGCATCGACGTTTTTCAAGCCGAAGGGCATTACTGTGTAGCAGAAAATACCCTTTGGAGTCCTGAATGACGTGTGTTTCGCGTCATCGGGGAACATCTTGATTTGATTGTAGCCTGAATACCCATCCATGAAGGACATGTGTTCAAAACCACATGTGTTGTCGATCATCACGTCGGTGATCGGAAGCGGGAATTCGTCCTTCGGGCAAGCAGAATTGAGGTCCCTGAAGTCGATACAGACTCGTATCTTCCTATTTTTCTTGGTGACAGGTACGACGTTGGCTACCCAATCTGGGTGTTGTTCCTCACGGATGAAGCCGCTAGTCAAGAGTTTGTCCACCTCCTGATCGATGGCATTCATGATGTCCGGACGGAAACGTCGTTGTTGTTGTTTGATAGGTTTGGCATCAGGTAAGATGTTCAACCTATGCATTGTGATCTGTAGATCGAGTCCTGGCATGTCTTCGTAGCTCCAGACAAAGACGTCGATATACTCTTTAGCCAGCTGGATTAAAGCCTCTCGGTCTTCTCCTTCTAAGCTTTTGCTGACGAAGATGGGTTTGGAAGAAGATCCGTCCCCAAGGTCGATCTGCTCGACTTTGTCTTCGGTGGAAGGTTCACGTAACTCAAAACGAGACTCGTATTGCTCTCCTAGGCGTTGAGCCCAGGGTTCTTCTTCGAAGGGTTCCGGCATTTGGTCTTCGCCTTCACCTTTTTGAGGTTGTGCTGACGTCATGTTAGCTGACAGCACTTTTCTGAAGACTGATCCGATACTGGTATCAGAATCCCAAGTCGATGCCTCGGACGAGTGGGAATGTTCTACGTCTTCTACGTCTGAGCTCTCTGGGGTTGATGGCGGCGTGACATAGCCTATCCCCCGTCGAGTTTTGTTGTAGTAGTCTTGCGGCCTTCCTTTGGGTGTTGAACACTGGAGAGGGAGAGGTCGACCCTTGCCATAGTTTAGGCCTTTGTTGCTTTTCAGGTCGTAGCCCATCTTCTGGATGATGTGCTTTGCTGTATCCGTATACCGATAAACTTGTACTCTGCCGATATCAGGTTCAGGCTCGAGTGGCGGGAGGTCTTGATGACGCTCGACTTTGCCAAAAACGACGAATCTTTCGTCTCGGCTTCGTGGAGGGTTTATAAAACAGACTCCTTGAGACGGGACTACTCGGTTTACATTATGGACGGTCGTTATTTGTGTTTGCAATGACCGTAGAGCGTGATCTAATGTATACATGGCATTCCAATGTGGAAGACAAGAATAATTAAAAGACACTCTATTATTGATGAAGTACGAGATTTTATCCCGCGGGATTACATTGTCTAAGGAGGGTGCATCTATATCAGCAGAGATATATTCGCCAAGCTCCTCGTCTGTAAGCACTGGGGCTGGATCAGGAGAGTCCACCACAGCTTTGATCTTGGGGTCTGAGAGGGTTATGTGAGCCCTCTCTGGCATCTTGGATGACTGCGGGGGCTTGCCCTTGAGACGCACCTTCAGAGGTGCCTCAACTGCGCCTCCTGTGAGTGGTGTCTTCCCCTGTAATTTTGCTACCAGGGGAGCCGATGTTTGAGGCGGCTTTCCCTTGAGGCGTATCTTCAGGGGAGCCTCAAGAGTCGGTGCTTTCCCGGATAGCTTGATGCTCATTGGAGGCGCCTTCTGGGGTGGTTTGCCCTTCAGTCGGATCTTCAGTGGGGTATCTGGATTCGTCTCAGGCTCCGTGTCCGGCTCAGTTGCCGTCTCAGCCTTATCATCAGCATTGTTGGCTTCCTCCTCGTCAAGTGGCTTGTACAAGTCAGAATCGGTGAAGTAAGCCTCAATCCCTTTGAAAGGATCGATGTCTGCGAACTCCGTCCGGATGACGCCGTTGGTAGATACATATTTCATGCATTGGTGGAGCGTGGAAGGCACCACCATGTACTCATGTAGCCACGGTCTGCCGAGCAGGATGTTGTAGTTGACCTCGGCATCCACCACATAACAAGTCACCTCAGTTTTAAGGTTGCCTATGTGGCACTTCAGTCGAATCTTGCCCAGTGGCTCGCTTTTGCTAGCGTTGAAGCCACTGATGGTTGTGTTGGAGGGCGCTAGCCGGTACATTGGGATCCCCAGTTTTGACATCAGTGCCTTCGAGATGATGCTGAGGGAAGACCCCGGATCGATCTGAATCCGGCTCACCTTGACTGAACCGATGTACCCCGTGTAATACAGTGGTCGGTTATGTCGGTGGTACTTGAGCAGCATGTCTTGTTGGGTGAAAGTTATGTTTAGGATAATTTCCTCCACACAATGACAGTGCGCACAAGTAGTTGGGAGGTCTTCAGGCTGCTTGACCTGACTGAGAAAGGATTCAGCGTCCTTCAGAGCTTCGTAGAGAGCTTCTCGGGAGTCTTTGGAAAGACGCAGGAGTTCAAACAAAGATAAGCGCGCAGGAGTACTGGCCAGTTGTGCCAGTATGTTAAAGTTGTGGGGCTTGGCTAGCCCCGAAGCATTCTCCTTCCGTAGAGGTCTGTCGAAACGAGCCTCCACCTGCTTCTGCTTATTGGCTGCTGAGGGTTTAGACGGGCCCTCCTCAGGGATTGTGCCAGGAGGCACCACCTCGACGGCTCGCCGGACTGAGCGTTCTGTTGTGCACGCGTCTGCACTGGAAGTGCCTCTTCTGTTGAATAAGAGACCGTACGGCAAGACTTGATCTTCCTGCCTTTTGATTTGGAGGTAGAGCGTACCTCCGGTTGAGTCACCTCGGAGACGAGGTCGGGGTGAACCCAGAGGACCTCTCCTCGAGATGTGGTGAGTGGGATGAGTCCACTCACATTATCGCGGGTAGGTGGCAAGTTCACCACCTCTATTGTCGCCTTAGGGATAGGGACGACGCCATCTTGTGTGGTGGTCGGCGGCAAGGTGCCGAACTGAAGTGACACCACATTGGCTGACACCGTCTTCTCTTCGTAGTCGACGGAGATTACATCCGCATTGATCATGCGCTGGATGTAATTCTTGAGGACGTAGCAGTCCTTGGTCGGGTGTCCGACAAACCGATGGTAATGACAGTACTTTGGGTTGTCCACTTTCCCAACTTCATCGGGCCGCTTCAGGTCCGGGAGCTTGATCTTGTCACCCTGCTTCAGTATTTCGAAGAGTTGCAGGGTGTCTTCATCATTGAATGAATACACCTCCTTAGGTCTCGGTGCCAGTGGAGGCTTCTGAGTAGGCGCAGATGCGCCCTTCGAGGCATTAACAGTCAATGCATGTTTCCCCTTTGCTTCTCGCCCGGAGTTGTTGGCTGCTGACCTTTTCCCCTTATCATCAAAGGCGGGGAAGCTGACACCCAGAAGACGTGTATTGGTCGCCTTCTTTTCTGCGACTTCAGCTTCGATGATCAGGGAGCTCCAGTCGGGAGGGGGAGTAGAGTTGAGCCAGAGCTTCACTGCGGGCAGCATATTCATACTGCAAGAGGAGAGGAGCGCATGTTCTGGCATGTCTGGAGGTAGCCTGAAGCAGGCTTGTCGGAAGCGTTCGATGAACACCCGAACCGTTTCTTTCTCCTTCTGGCGTATCTCTATGAGAGATGCCATCGTCATGTCCTTTCCGCCATCATAGAAGCGATCGAGGAAGAGGCGCGTCAAGTCGTCGAAGGACGATATAGAATTATCGGGGAGGCTGCAGTACCAGTCATACGCCACCCCTTTTAGGGCCCCAACAAAGATGCTGGTGAGAAGCGCGTCCTCCTTTGGAAGATGCCCCATTTGTGACTGGAAATATGTCAGGTATCGACGCGGAGAGTCCTTTCCATCGTATGGTGTGAGTGTTTGTGGTTTATATTTTGGGGGATAAACCACCTTGTTCCACTCGAGAGGATAAGGCTGGGGAATGCCCATCTTCTGGCGCTCCTCTTGCCTGTTTTTGGACTCGAAGCGCTCCCGTAGGTCCTTGATCATTTCGACCACATCCTCCGTGGAGCTAGGAGTCGGAGAAGGTGGCACTATCTGAAGCGGAGCGTTTGAGGGTTCCGATGTCCGAGGTGCTTCTGTGTCGGAGGGTGCCCATTGAAGGGGTACACTCGACTCCCCATTAACTCCTGGGTCGGGACCGGTTGAAGGTGTTCTGGTCAAGGCCGACCGAATATCAAACACTGCTTGAGTCAGTGCTTGCATAGAGGCAGAGAGGGTTTTGAGTCCTCCCTCTAATGAGTCTATGCGCTGAACAATATCCTGCGGTGGCGCATCAGACTCGACATCATCCCCAGCCATGTATACTGTCCTGACCCGGCCAGGAGTGGATGGATTGGTTGAGGCTTCGCTCTCGGCCTCACTTTCATGTGGGGGAGTCACCTCTCCTGGTGTTTCAGCTTGGCCACCCCCAGTCACGTTCTGGAGGTCATTCTCGACGGGCGCATCTGCCAGGGCCTGATTGTCCTTGACTCCGTCTTGAAGGGCCTCTTCGTCTCTACCCCCAGCTGTGTCCTGAGGGACATCCTCATTTCGAGGTGCTTCTGGGAGGCTGACTTCGCCTCGAGGATGAAGATCCACCGCAGCTGTGCTTTGGACATCTTCGTCTTCGGAAGGAAGCTCAACAAGGGTCTGACTACCCCCAGCTTCTTCCAAGAACTTCTTCTTTGACCGAGTGCCTTCGAACACCCCGGAGGTCGAGACTGCTGCCTTAGTTCTCCTTGATTGGCTTTTGGACGAGGAATTGCCGGTCGCCTTCCGGAGAGATAAGGAGTTGGAGACCACATTGCATGAAGCAACTCTTGGCTCCTCTTCTGTTGACACCTTCTTCCCAAGGCGATGTCGGAGGGGTGTCGATGACTGTAGTCGCTGGAAGATTGACTGCCTTGGTGGTACTGCCGTCTTGCCACAGCAATTGATAGTGACCACCGCACAAGTATGCCCCGTGAGAGAACAGTGTTATAATATACTGACTGCCTTGTAGTCGCAGGTCGCCAGCTTGTTTGCCATTAAAATCGTTTGATTGCAAATCTTAATACAAACAGAATAGTGTTACAATATAGGACTTCGATGTAGTCCTAGGAGTACACTTTTGTTTAATCTGGGTCCTAAGTGCCAATGGAGCGAGTGGTAATGCGTTGACTCCGTTGACGGGCTGACGACGGTTATCGGTTCTCTGAAGGTGTAGATTACTCTGGGTGCTAGAGCTGGCTGAGAGGAGGAAGACATTGAGTGTCTGTATCTGCCTCTCTGATGATCTCTGTCTGGATTGTTCGTATGTATGTCTCTTTGTGTGTGTGTAAGGAGGGGATGATTCCTCCATTTATAGCTGGGCAGGTTGGCTGCCCATGCCCGCATATGTAGGATGCGCCGGTGCGTGGGGACGCCACGTGGAGATTGCTGATGGAGGCGCATGGACAATGCGCCCTACTCGCGAGGTTGAATTCTTCATACTGCTGTTGTGAGCCGGCACGTAGCAGAGGAGAAGATCTTTCTGTTGCTGAGATCTTGGATGAGTTGAGCCAAAGGACACGTGTCGTCGACCCATGGCTCGGAGATCTCTGATTTGGTGGGGGGATAATTTGGTGGGATGCGCCTTGGATTGGGCGCATGATGAGATTTTGGCTCGTGACCTTTAGGAGTCACGAGCCATTCTGGGCGCATGGCTTTTGAGGCGCATGCAAGCGACTTTCCTTCTGTCTTTCGGGATCAGAGATCAGTCTGGGGCGCATGGCTTTTGAGGCGCATGCAAAGCTTCAACTGAAGACTCTTCTTCTGTCTTTAGGGATCAGTGAAGGGTCTGAGGCGCATGGCTTTTAAGGCGCATACAGGTTTGGGCGCATGGCCGCGGAGGCGCATGCGGGTGGTCGAGTGGCCACGTGGCAGTAGCCGTCGGGATAGAGTCATGACTGTCAGCCGTTCAGACTTGGGAAGGCGTGCTGCCAACTCTGTCAGTTCAGCATTTAATGTTGGTGACATTCGATGGACAGCTGAGTGGGCGCGTCGGTTGACGTTCCACTAGGCGTATGGGGGCGCATCCCCTTTGATGCGCTCGGTACAGGGCGCATCTGTTTGAGAGGTGTGATGCGCTGACCAGCCGGCGCATCCGATACGTCTTTGATGATGCGGCTGTTTCGCTTCTCGAGTGCTTTTAATAGCCGCTTGGCCGAAGTCGAGGTGTCTGGTTCATCCATTTAATGTGAGTTCATTGCACGGAATCCGGAGAGCCATCCACTTGGCGCATGGGTTTGATATGCCCGGCCTATAAATAGTGGCATAGAGAGAAGGTTGGCCTCTCATTCCCTTACGTCTTTCCAGTATGAACTCAGGTTCTCAGGTGCATTCTATTGACGAAGTGCTCCCGAGGGTAAAAATGATACGCCATGTCGTCATTGATGCTCTTGAAGGTGACTGTTACATCCAAAAGACGGAGTCGAGGGCTTCTGAGGCAGGCGGAAGGTGCCTGTTGCATCCAAAGATGGGGATGCTCGGGCCTTGTCTCCGTTGTTCCGGAAGAGCCGTAGATCGGAATGGCGGTGCTAGGCTCTCTCTTCCTTCAAAGTGGGTGTCGCCCGCTCTGATTGTGTTAAAAGCTGTCTTTCGCCGTGATTTCGATCACGGTCTTCCTTGGCCTTTGGAGGCTCTTTCGAAGCCTCCCCTGGCCATAGATTTGCGGTGCTCTTCTCTTCCTTGGTTCCAGCCAGAGGGTTAAATGCTTTGTGTATCGAAGCATTTATCAGGTGAGCCTGGCTGGAAGAGCGGCACACTCCTGCTCGGCCAGGTGAGCCTGGTTGGAAGAGTGGCACATAACTGGGCTGCTGAAGGGATGCACATAACTGAGCTGGATGCACATAACTGTGGATGCACATAACTGAGCTGCTGAAGAAATGGCAGGATGCGCCTGGATGGGGGCGCATAGTGACTGCTGCGCCTATCTGGAGACGCATGGTGGCCGCTGCGCCTATCTGAAGGTGCATGGTGGCCGATGCGCCTATCTGAAGGCGCAAGGTGGCCGCTGGCTGTAGACTTAGGATCTTTCTTTTGTAGAAATTCTCCTTTGTATAACCTTTTCTAGACTTTTATATATAAAATAAAAAGTCCTTCTTCAAATGTCTATACTTATTGACTTTGCTGTGAAGTGTTCTGTGCGAGTCCTGGCGCATGTAGTGTCTGGCGCATGGTCTTTCTGGTTGTGAAATTCCATGCTTCTACAGAGGGAATTACTGACTCGGTAGTATTTGAGTTGTGTAAATGCGAAGAATCGTCTGAACAAATTTGAGTTAGTACGAAGAGTAGGTAGCGCAATTTAGAAGTTCGATTAAGGAAAACAAGAACGTATATAAGGAATTGAAAACTGTGTCACTCGATTATAATAGTTAGCTATGGATTGATCTTGATGCATGTGAGACTTGATTTTGTATTCAATTTGGATGATAATGATGATTGCAACGAATTGGAGTTTATAAGAAAGGAAGATGTTCAGGTTATGCACATCGACGATGATGTTGAGGCATATTAAAGACGATATACAATAACTCGGGAATACTCTAATCGAATGAACAAAATTATGTTGAGCATTATTGTTGGATGAATAAGATGCAAGTCAAGTTAATATTGAGATTGGATGATTTTGCTTGCAATAGTGGAATTGTATATAGCGTATCGAGATGAGGCATAGGAAAATATAAGTATGAATGAGGATACACAATGGAGCAAGTTTACGATATCGATATTTTGGTGGATAACAACACGAGAAGTCAAACGAAGCAATTAAAAGTTTTGTGATAGATACGTTGTGAAATAATTTAGTTATTCGAGGATGATTTTGATGGGTATAGAATGTCGTAGAGATCGACCTTGGGTAGATAGACTCGAACATTAAGCGAGTAGATGTCACGTGGCTAACGAGATTGTTAACGGTAGTGCATGAGTGATTTGGATGGTAGCGATACATCAGCTGTGCGGGTAGGATAAGGTATTTTGGATTGAAAGGATTATGTCGGATTGGGTAAAGTCCCGTAGGAATTGTTGGAAACTGATTTGGCTCGAAGATAGGATATAGCATGGTTCATAGTAACTATCTCTCGTTGATGATCTACAATTATAGAGAGTAGCTTCGGAATAGCTGGCCCGAGAAGACTTGACCGCCAAATCAAGCGAATATTTGAGACCCATAGGATGACACTAATGATGATGCACAACGAATTGTGTTGAGAATGAACATGATGTAGTGCTTGTTGAGGATAAGTCTAGGCGATCGAAAATTTGTTTCAACATTTGATAGAATAGCCTTGGGCTGGATTGATATGGATAGACTTTGACGATTGATCGAATAAGTACTCGAATAGCTTATCAGTCGATGATCGGGATAAATATCGATGAACGTACTTAGCATAACAATGTAGTTAGGTGACTACGATAATTTTACAATGCGTGGGAGCAAGGAATAGGGGAACGACCCTAGGAATTGTGTCGTAGATCAGATTCGGGTAACGATTAGGTTATATGTGTTGTGCACACGATCGAAGATTTGCAAGACGAACAAGTCGGGATTGGATTGTGAGTTTGATTTGGAACTTTTGTGCTCAATAGAGGATGTAACATAAAACGTATCTTAAGAGACCTTTTGTCGAAGAGATTATTGCCTTTGAGCATCATCGACTCAAGTTGACCTCTTGTGTTGGAAGAATGTAAGCATGATGTCTAGATAAATTGCCTAATGGGGGTAGCCCCAGATACGATGTGTAGATAATGCGAGAACGTGAATCGTGTCGGGATAGTTACATATGAGGTATAGTATGGTCATAGACAAGGAATCTTGAGATATTGGATTTAGTCGGTGTCGAAATAAGACTTCAAAAGTAGTTGGTTGAAAAGACATGAATTCTGAAATGATGAATAATTGATAAACGTAAGGGTGCTACAAAAACTCGTTATGATCGAATGTGCGATGACTTAACGCAACACATATGTTCGATAGTGAGTACGAAATATAGAGAATCGGGTTGTTGTTATGATTATGTCGTGCATGCATAAATGTTGGATGGATGATCAAGGATTTTAGAATGTTGCGTGTAAGAATGAATTATAGGAATGGATGCTAAGACCTGACCAAGTCGAGAGTACGAGATGGATAGTATTCTATGATTCAAAAGTTGCACCTATTAGCTTTGCTCGAATTCTCTACCATTGTGCTTGGCTGAAATATATATATTTGGAGGACGCCTTAAATATGTGTACGATCCAAACTTAATGGTATACCAAATATAATTGAAACTGCAGGGAGGATCGAGATGTGTTAAGTAAATTGTATGAACGCTAGAGACGAAGCCATGATAGTGAATCGAATCGATGATAAGTAAATCACGCGAGTCAAAATTTTGAGTGGTCAAAAGGAATGCGTGGATTGAATGTTGGTTTCGGTTCGAGGAGAAACCTTGTTCTGAGTGGTATATTATGCAATGTCCTGCACTACACGGTGCATTACGCTGAGTTGGTTGGGTCGATAAGGTATGAATTTGATTCGAGCAGGTTTGATTTTAATTTGAAGAAGTATTAATTGAGTTGGTTTCATGTGCAGGTAGCGTACAACGCCCCCTGCAACAAGCTGAAGCGTAGGCACGATAGTTTGAATCAGTCCGTCAGGTCAATGGAGCACAAAGTGCTCGAATGGCTAAGTCAAATGAGCTGGCCAATAAACAAGTTAAGGAATCGAGCCGCATCGGCTTGACAGAACGATAAGACGTATTGGCTTAAGGTGGGCGGGATTTGACCCTTCTCCCCTACTCCTTCATGTCTAATAAAACGTGTCTTATATACGTCTCGAGGAGTCCACTAGCATGGCTCAAATGAGTATAAAGTCGTGGTGTACGTCGAACTCTAAGATAGAACATTGAACAATTGAGGCGACGTGCATCAAGTACACGCGTCGCGATAGGGCATTGATGGTAGAACATTGAAAGGAAATATCGACTCAGAGAACATTGAATACTAGTTTTAGAATATTGAAAATACGGCGTCGAGCGTGCATCTGTGCACAGAGACTTTGCGTATGAATTTCATAAGCGAAGGGGACAAATTATGGCCCAATGCCATAGATCTGTCGAAATATTGAAGGGTATGCTTCACTTGCGAAGCATGCATTTGTGGCACAATTATCGCAAAACTGCTATTATGCGAATAACATGAGAATAGTTGGTTTAGTAGATGTTGTGTATTGGGCATTGCACATCAATATGGATGTATTAGGGCATAGTGCCGATGGAACATGAGATAGAATAATGTTGACGCGAGTTGATATGGTTATGAGTTGGACTTGAGAAGGTGTTGAGAACTTGAGATTTTGTTTGGAGATGATGATGCATTGCATGGTCACGGACATGAATGATGTTAACCCGTGTACGAGTTTTGGTATCCTTTGAATGAGTTGTGATCGGGGCACTAGGACCACTCGGGCTAGGAAGGAATTGAGATGGGTATTACGGGACCGCCAGTGAGGCTTGCTACCTGGGATGGTTGGGCGCATCATAATGCGGATGCTGCGGGACCTTCGTTGGGCTAGCTACCTAGGCGAAGGATAACGGCCCGTTGTATCGAGATATAGTCCTTTATTGGCTCAAAACACCAAGTGACCTTTATATAGATAAGGGCACACACAGTCGAATGTCTGATGCGAGGGGGCAGGTGTATCACATCATTTTGGTAAGCGAAGGTGGATGTATTCATATAGATAAGATCGGTAGGCTAAAGGAATCAAATATAGGAATGCGGATCCTGCTACCTTGATTGATAAGATGACTTGCCTTTGGCATAACACGAATGATTAGTAACATTCACCTTGCATTAGGGCAAGGACGAGCGATAAACGACGTGATTTGATAAGTTCTTTTGTATATATTGATGTTGTCAGATTGTTGGCTTGGACCTTGGACGATGCGAAGACGTGCACGATCACTATGTTTATGTATATTATATGGCTAACAATGTCTGTTGTAGGGACATGATACTTGACACATTTATGTTTTCAAATGTCATTAAGAATCGAATACATGATTTACTGCTTGAATCTTGCCATGAAACTGATCCTAAGGCTAAATAGAAAGATCACCAATAAAATCTGCATGTTTTACTAAATTACTTAGTCTTGGTTTAGGCAAGTAGGTCGTTATCGGTATACGAGAGGATTAGTATTGATCCCCCACTAGATTTCTTGCAGGTTCAGGGAATAGTCTTCTCGTGGCGGAGCTTCTCTTAGCTGCAGTGAGGCATGGAGTTCTTTAGCATTTCGAGACGTGCGACTGCACCGGGGCTCGGCTTGCAACATGAAGATGTTTTGGCCAAGGGTCATTAGATGTACTATAGAAGACATATTGTATGGAACAAGATCCTTTGTGAGCTAGAGAGATAATGAGTGCTGTAAGACAATTGGCATATTCAGTTGGGCCATTCAGAGCTTTTGTAATCTACTTCATTATCAATAAAATGATTCTTTTATATATTTTGATGTGTCTCCACCTTTTTACGCTGCTTATCTATTGAATTGAGACAACCATTTTGAGAATTTGTCATCTTGCCTTGCACAAGTGCAACTCTAGACTCGTGCAACATCACATCCCAAGCGAGGATGATTGATTCGGGTAAAATCGATGCGAGGATGAGCTATTTCCCGGGCCGGGACGTGACATCCTTCAAGCTCTCCGATATCGTGAGTCTAAAACGTGATCGCAACGAAAATTTAGGGCAACCCACCTGAGATAACCAAATCTCACCTGAGATAACCAAATCTCGTCTAACAAATGCCAAGCATAAATAAAGATAATGTATATGGTCGGTGACTACGTCACCTAGTATCACACCCCGAAACCAGAATACTGGCAAGTGGGGACGGACATGGCCAGCTATGCAATACCAAGTACACCAGTACTCTGAAATCGTGTATAAGCTGTCAAGACATGGGGGTTACTTCTACAAGCCAACAGTCGATCCTAGATTAAAATAATCCTAGGTATCTCAATCACAGACAATTATACAAGGTACAAGAAGTATGATCATCAGACATACAATAGTAAAGCATCCCAAACCATATACATGGATGATCATGAAGCTAGTAATACAAAATAGAGAAACTAGCAAGAGTATTAGTCATACATGATAGCTCTAGCAGCAGTATAGAATACGCACATCATGTTTATGCCCGTAGGCTAAAGGTCAAGGACCAAAACACGAGCTAAACACGTGTTCGGAGGCTAAACGGCACAAAAAAATAATGTACATAACCAGTAGAAGAATAAAATGAGAAACCCACTTAGGTACTCTGGCGCTCTGGATGGTCACCGTCGAGTAGATGGTACGGAAGGTCCTTTAGGCTTCTCTATTAGATCTGGCCAAACAAAACCAGTGGGGTCAGACCCCCAATAGCAAGTACCACAAAGGAAGCCAAACTTATGAACTAAAACCGGCAATAACTAACATAACAACGGTTAGAGATATAATTAAGTAAGAGCAAATCGAGACTCGTGCACTACCAATGCACTTATCCCGAACATAATAAGACAATAAGTAAAGCATCTTGGAGCATAAAATAATTAACATGTGACATAATGTAAACTGTGGACTTGTGAATTAAACAGAGAACTTGTGACATAGCTAAACCATGTGAGAGAAATGGTACATGCGAACATGTACGGTAAGTGGAACATGTGAGCATGTTAGATAACTAAGACTTGTGAGCATGTAAGAATTATAGAAAGACAATGATAAGTGGACTTAGGAACTAATTCGGAAGTCAAGTTACGACCCTTAAACCAAACAAGGACCAGGGTTGTAACCCTTCTCCTGAACAGAACTTAGTCTCTAATCATTATGCAACATAAGGATCATGTAGAACATGTGAGTACTAAATAGGACGACAAATGATAGGATAACTTAGGAACCATTTCGGAAGCCAAGTTACAACCCGTAAACCAAACAAGGATCGGAGTTGTAACCCTTCTCCTGAATAGAACTTTGTTTCCAACCATTTATCGATGAAAGTAAGATAAACCATAGTGTACTGAAATAAACATACGGACACTGCCTAGACAAAACTAGACTGGACTGGACTGACTCCATCCATCAATCACGGCCAAGCAATGAGTACGGCTTGATACTTTAACTAACTAGGGTTATCACAAGCCTAGTTACTAACAATATACAAAGAGATTTCCAAGTCCAGTTACCCGCCTGCTACTACCGGAGTGACCCCAGCAAAAGAAAACAAGTATAGCAGACACACTGCAGTAAGATACATGTGTCCTAAGGAGGTGCCTCACTCGACGGTGAGCTGGAAATATGCTCATCATGACAGATAGCTCCAAATCCCATATATATATATATATATATATATATATATATATATATATATATATAAGGTCGGGATCAAACGGGCAACATGTAACTGGGAAAGTCTCTTTATGAACTACTTGATCAATCTAGTCATTAATCCTAGCCAGATTCAGTTTGAATCCCTGACCGTAGGAAATCAGGAATTCATGTCCTAGACATGATGCAATACAGAACATGTAGCTTGTACAAACACACTCAAGAGAAGCACCCACGGTGTCCAAATCATTTATTATTTGTAAGCCAATAAAGTCGTCGCAATAGCATTCATGGTTCATGTCATGTCATATTACTTGTTATGTTACTTGTCTGGAGTGCACCACGATGGGTCACTATCATGTTAAGAGTACTTGTTAGGGGTGCGCCATGACAGGCCACACTCATGTTAAGCAAAGAAGTGACACGTGACTTAAGTGCACCGCAACGGGTCACTATTGTGTTAAGCAATGAAGAAAGACATATATTATGAGTGCACCGCAACGGGTCACTATCGTATGAAGCAAAAGAAGGAAGACATAAATCATGAGTGCCCCACCATGGGTCACTATCATGTTAAGCAATCATAGACGTAAGAAAGCTTGTAGATATATCTTGATAAAAGGTGCATCATAACATATGAGAAGGAATAAATGAGGTAACTACTTGGCCTAAAATACCAATTGAATCTGTGCTAGTATTAAGGGTGTGAGAGGGGTACAATCATTCTCTAACTGTACAATATTATCAAATCATGTTAAAAAATTCATTTATTAAAGAAATATCAAGCTATTAAGTAGGGTCGTCGTAATTTAGGCTAAGATATAAAACATGCAATGCAATCATAAGCTCCATATCAAGAATGAAAGAAACTTGCATAAAATAGTTGGTAACATATTCTTAAAGCCAAGGAAAAGATCTACAACTTTCATGTTGGGAGTTGGGAGAAATTTTGGCCACAATTCAACTAAATAGGACATAAGACATACAAAAATAGCCAAAATAGGCACTATGCGGCCAAGGGTGGATGGGTACCCATCTTCCCATGCGGCCAGAGTGGATAGGTACCCATCTCCTCATGCAGCCAGAGTCGATGGGTGCCCATGCGGCAAGGGTCGATGGGGTGCCATGCGGCAAGAATCGATGGGGCGCCATGCGACAAGAGTCGATGGATGCTCATGCGGCAAGAGTCGATGGGGTGCCATGCGACAAGAGTCGATGGGGTGCCATGCGACAAGAGTCGATGGGTGCCCATGCGGCAAGAGTCGATGGGTGCCCATCTTCTCATGCGGCCAGAGTCGATGGGGTGCTATGCGGCAAGATTCGATGGGTGCCCATCTTCTCAGAAAAATTCGAAAAAGATGGCCATGGAACCCATAGCTTCCAAGCTCCATAAAACCTTCACTGTAAGTCTAAATTTGGACTTCCATAGGTCAAAATAGGATAGAACAAAATTCTCTACAATATAAAACAACTAGATTCAGAAAACAAAGAAGTTTGATAGATCAAAACCCACGAAAACCAAAAATGACACAAACTTAGATCTACAAGAATCCATACATGAAAATCAAAAACTCCAAGTTCTAAAGAGGCTTATATTCATGTAAGGAAGAGTTTAGAACAAACAAAATAACATTTGTCCAACATTTGGCAAGATGTACTTGCCTTAGGTTGCAGGAGAAAATGAAGAGAATGAAAATAATGGAGGAGAGAGAGAGAGAGGACTTGGGTTTTATACAAACCTTCTCATCTCAAACCCACCTAAACCAAATCAAGCCCAATACCAAGTTGAACCGAACCAAATTAAACCAAGTCAAGTTTAACCTATACTTTGGAATTTTTTTAAAATATTCGAAAACCAAGAAATACGAAATACGGCTCAAAATACGTACCCGTACATAAATACTGATACAGTGAGACGAGTCTCACACCTAGACAAATCCTAATCTACATAACTCAGGTAATATTACATGATTGACAAAAACTAATGTAACCATTTGCCCTAATAGGTTCAACCCCCTTACCACACTCAAGAAAAAATTATAAAGACTAAAATTTGAAATCACTTATACTGCCCGTATCAATCTCCTTGAACGAAGGCGACGACTTCTCAATTAGATGTCCATTTTCTTCTATCTTTGATGGCGAGCCTAAGAACAAAGTACAGATTTTCTCTTAAATCTTTTGTGCACAAGCACTCTGAATCTCCACCTTGTGTTCTTCCTATTGCCTACACCCTCAACACATATATATAGTTAAGAAATCCTATTTTAGGTCATAGGAATTCCTAAAATAGGAAGCCATATTACTAAAATAAGATACCCTATTTAGGTAATAGAAAATCCTAAATTAGTCCAACACTAATTATGGACGTCCAAATCTAATAAAATTAAATATTTAATACAAAATTTTAAATCGTATAAAATTAAATATTTGACCATATTTGGTCTCCACTAATATGTTGTTACCAAATACAAATTGGACCCAACATACTCCCCCTCCAGTCTGATGAGATGTGTTAACACCATGACTCCTCAACTGGACTCCATGCATGTCATTCCGTGACAGAGTTCCTGCTCTCCCATGCCACTGATCTCTGATCCTCTGAGATGCTTTACATCTTCCTTCGTCTCCAACTCCTCGATCATCATGTCGATACTAGTTGTCATACACACAAATGAATCATCGCCTTACCAGATATAGTCTAAGATGGCGTGTCGCCATTGACCTTCATATAAATCTAATATTGTCTTTGATTTGCAAGGATGAATATGGTAAGCATTGTTTGCAGGGAAGAATAATCGGTCGTGGATAAGAATTATGTCTTTAGATTACTATCTTATGAATCCTAACAATTGATGCAGAGCCATACTTATGACACACTTATGTTTCTATATATATACATGACATGGAATGATGGTAAATATTGGGTAAGATTAATTATGTTGTGTGACACTTCTATGCTCATAGACACATGCATGTTATGAATTGTTAACTGATACTAAGGCAAGATTAGAAAGATCACATAATATTTGCTTGCACTCATTTATCAACGTGTTGGTTCTAGGTGAGTTGGTTTAGGGCCACTCACCATTGCGTTTTTAATGTGCTGACATCCAAACTCCACATGCACGAAGAACTGCTTGGCGTGCTGAGGCATTGGAGTTCGGTTTGTGCTTGAAGCTGTTCGGCTGAATACCTGATCTTTTTTAATATATATAATGGAACAATGTTGATTGTATTAGTTTCATGAATGGTAAGCCTTGTGGCATCATTTATTTTATTGAGATCCCGAGTTATAATTGTGTTATTCTTTGGCCCAGAGCCGTTGTAATTTTCCTGCAATTATCAATAAAGAGAATTATTTTTTATATATCTTGTGTCTATCGACTTTTCTGTTTATTTTCGCTGCTGTCATGTTTGGTGCTTGTTTTGTACAAGTACGATTTAGACTTGTACGACATCACGTTAAGTGACGACTTTCAATTTTGCGGAGTCGGGACGTAATAGATTACCCCATTGCAGTCTAACCGTATTGCGAGATATGTAGCTGACCATGTCGTGTCCCTGTTTTTCGTATTTTGATAGTGGAGCTTAACATTGGTCGAGTATAGACGACGAAAAAAAAAAAATCTATCAAATGTCTTATTAGCAATTCATGATATGTGGTGGATTATACGTTTTTCGTATTAACCGTTGGCGTTGGGTTAGGTTAAATTATACGAAATTGGAAGGGACGGGTTCCAAAATTGGATTCAGTGTTGATTGGAGGACTTACTAGCAATTCATGATATTTGGTGGATTTTACTGAAAATATACAAGATTTGAGGACTTAAATCCAAAAAACCTTCCTCCTTCCAACAGATAAAAAAAAAAAAAAAAAAAAAAAATCAGCTATGGCAGATTGAAATAGAGAAAAAGAGGAGAACGAAGGGAAGGAAAGGAAGGGGAAGGAAGGATGGACAACAGAAACGTCGTCGTATGCGATAACGGCACCGGGGTGATTCTCTTTCACATCTCCCCCTCAACAATTAACTTTTCCCATATTCCAGATCTAGAACTGGTCGTGTGAGCTTCAATTTACAAATTTTAATTTTTGAATCTAGCCCTCCTGAATCCTCTTTTTTGCATTCTTAACGAGCGAAATGTTAGACGGAACAATTTGGTAGATTGATTCCTGCAAATTCAACCAAGTTCTTAGGACTATTACTGAATTATCTCCGATTTATTCGATCACTCAATTATGTTACGACTGCAAATTCTAGTTCTCCCCCGACCAGCATTTTCGGAAATGCAATTTATAGTAATCTAAGTTTTGCATAGCACGGACACGACACAATGCGGACACGACGACCCGGGCATGGCGCGTACTTTGTAGGGCTGTCAATGGGGTACGGGTAGGCTGAACCGTACGCTGTGGTTCGGTTGATGGACAGTTCGTTTGTCCGTGTTTATATATTTTGTATTTAATAGGGAAGAATTGCGTATATATCCTGTGGAAAACATACGTCGTATGATTCATTTTGACATTGATTGAATTTATTGTTTTTTCGATTACCATTTGATTAGTATCCTTGTTGAAATCTCTTGTAAGATCCAGATCCCCCGCTTGGTCAATTTTGGCAATTCGGATCTGGAATCCACCACATTTGGGGTCGCTGGATCTAGAACGCGGTTCCTAGGGTGTAAGGGGAGGCGGGGGGGGGGGGGGGGGGGGGGGGGGGTGGTTCCTGTAGGCTGGTTGTAACGAAGTTTGAGATGTTTAGACTATGATTTAAGATTGCACTTATGAAACAATATATTGGAGCTTTTCCTTGAACATGTAGAGAGAGCTTGCTCTCAACACATGCCTAGTATTATTTAGTCCCACAATGGAAAAGCACCATGAGTTGTATCTCAATATATACTTGGTATGTTGTTGAGATGTGCACATGGGGTGGTGACCCTAAGGAGGGAACCATATGGGTGATTTTACTATGAGGTAAGGATAAGACTCCATGGTAAAGCATTAATGCTTTTTGCTCTTGGAATTTATTCCATTGGAGCTAAGTCCCGTAGCGGCTTAGCGACTCGAACTCGGCCTCATGGGTTCATGAGGCATAATGTGGCATTTTCTTGGCGCACTTTGCACTTAGCACGACAACATCGTCACTGGGCGCATAGTGTGCTCGTTGCACGAGCCTCTTGCGCAGCCGTTCACGCGCCTGTACGTGCCGCCCGATCGCACGACCAGATGGCGCACCAGTTGGCGTGGCCAGATGGCACGCGCTGCCAGATGGTGCAGCAGTTGGCGCTGCAGTTTGCACACGGTGCGCGGTTTGCGCGCTGTGCGCCAATTGGCTCAAATCGTGTCTGTGCATGATTTGAACAGTTTCAGAACATTCAGAGTGGTTTTTTCCCACGTTCCGATTATTTTGTTAACTAGACGGTTACAGTACGGGCCTATATAAGCTTCTCTCTCCTCTCTCTCAGTTGTTAAGTGCTAACTGTTGTTTTAAACAATTCCTTACGAATTTCTAGAGAGTTCAAGGGAAGAGACAGTGCACCAGCGCCATTAGCGCCAGAGTCTGTGCCATACGAGGAGTCAGAAGAGCAGAGTGTTCTAAAGTTTTCCGTCGAACTTGCTGGTTCCTGGAAGCTGTTCGTATGGGGCGAATCATGCTTTGGGCGCCGGTGATCATTCACCCCAGCAGGCTATTCTATCCATTTCTGTTCATCCGCTTTTATCTCGTTCTAAACGAGAACATTTCTGATCTAATCAAAAAACGTTAGTGGATCTTCATCGCTGCTGCTACGAATTTTTTTGTGCCTTCTTCGAAGTGATACATTAGTGTTCGTTTCTCAGAATCCTCCTGGATCTCTGTCGTGCACCTTCTTTGAAGTGTTGCATAATTTTCAGTTTTCCATTAAAAAATTACGTTCCGGGACTAACAATCTTAAAACTTGAATTCACAAGATGGAAAACTTTCGTGCTTCTTTCATGAATCCTAACCTTTGCAAGTTAGAACAATTTAATGGAGAGCACTATCAAGTCTGGAAGAGGAATGTTAGCCTAAATCTTTAACTTTCTGAAGTTGACCACGTGCTAACTGAGGAAGAACCGACTGTTCCAGAAACTGGGTCTGCAGCCGCAATTACTGCTGCTACTAAAAGTCGGACCAAATGCAGAATGGAGAATAGCCTATGTAGACTTCTCATTCTAAATGCTATGGAGGACTCCCTGGCAGAATCATATTCTAAGAAGACAATTGCCAGAAAGATATGAGAGTCTCTGAAGAAACTTTACGAAGATGACAAAAACATGAGCAAGACATTTATCGTTGAAAAATATCATAAGTTGTTCTTTGAAGACGAGAAGACTATGCTGCCGCAAGTGAAAGAGTTCCTGAAGTTGCGACAGAAGTTGGAAGATGAGGGGATGCCTCTAACCGACAAGTTTGTTGTTGTAGGGATCGTCTCTAAGCTCCCCGCTGGGTGGAGCAAGTTCTATACAAATATGCATAGGAAGAAACTGAAAATCAGTCTCGAAGATCTTCTGTAAGAAATCTATGTTGAGGACCAAATGACAATACCAAAATACGTCAATTTAGCGACGTCCTGAAACGTCGTTAAAAATACAAAATACGTCGCTACAATAAAGTAGCGACGTAATTAGCGACGTAATAAATAGGTCGCCGAAAACCTAGTCGCAGATTAAAACTTCGTCGTTGTTCGTTGCTGTAGCGACATTTTTCTTACGACGCTAAAACGTCGCAAATTTAGCGACGTTGAGCGACATTAACTACACGTCGCTAAATTAGCGACATAAATACGTCGTATGTGATGACATGGCAATGTTTGACATGTCAGTATATTAGCGACATTTAGCGACGTACATATACATATTAGCGACGTATACGATACATATTAGCGATGTACATATACATATTTGCGACGTATATCCACGTCGCTAAACGTCGCAGAACGTCGCTAACTTACTGGAAAAATTTTAAAAAAATATAGTTTCTAAAATCCTGCACATAATTTTCAATGGTGCCCAAACTGCACTTCACACACATACACATATCATCACAAACATACACACACACACACACATATCATCACATACACTGTAAACACATACACATATCACAAACATACACAAAAATATCACAAACGTACATGTCCAACAAAGTAAATATCATACATGTACTCAATGAAAATATCAACAAAGTAAATATCACAAACATACATGTCCAACAAATATACATGTCCAACAGAGTCAAATAAGAATGAAAATCAGTGTACCAATGATCAGTGGGCCCATAGGGCCAATACATTACAAAGATGATAAAAAACTACTGGATCACTGAGGATCCCTGCTGCGCATCTGAGATAACATGAACTCATGTTGCTCCTGTGTAAGCTGCACCACAGGGGCAGGAGGAGGCAGTGCAACGTCTGGAGTCGGTGCCGTCGATGGACCGGGAGGACGTATCTGCTCCAGCTCTCGCAGTCGCTCAGCATGCGCAACAAGGGTACGCACCATCCTCTGAGAACTCTCCTCAATAGAAGTATGTATCTGCGAAAGTGAGGCAGACATGGTCCTCTGTGATCCCTCCAGCTCGACCTGTCTACGCTCTGTGCGCTCCGTAGACTCGGTGAGCATCTGCAAGCTGCCAGCTGTAGTCTCCTGCAGAGTCCTCAACTCCTGTATACTACGCTCGAGCGCATCAAATCGTCCGGTGATCGTCAAATCGTCGCTCTGCGGCACGGACGGGGGCTGGTCAGAAATCCTTTGTAGCAACTCGTCATGCAGCTCGTTTAACTGACGACCAATCTCCTGAGCTCGTGATGATGCCTGCGAAGCTGGGGAGTACGCAGTGACGAAGGGGGCCCTGGATAACTCTGAAGCCAAATAGGTGTCATAGGATTCCGTACCGTAGTCAAGGTTGTAAAAATCGCTAGTCGGCCGCTAGTCGGTTTGTGGGGACTACGGATTAATCGGACTACTCGAGGACTAGTCGGGGACTAGTCGGTTTAGAATTTTTAATGAATATATATATGTAATATGTTATAAAAATATTTTAAAAAATAATATGTTAATTGTTGAACTTTTAGTTATTGCAGTGCATTTTCTTATTCATTATTTTGCACAAATTTCTATTTCGATAAATCTTTAAATAACATGTTAACAACTTACTATTTTGCACGGAGAGTTACAGCCACAGTAGCAAGCAAAAGCAAAAAAAAGTAACAAGCAAAAATTAAAAAAAGAGCCACAACAACAGTAGCAAAGAGATAACAAAGAAAAAGTAAAAATAAAAAAAGAGTAGGATAGTCACTTTTTTCAAAAATAGAAAAAAGGCAGCAACAAAGTAAAGAGTCGACGGCGACTGCCTTGATGAAGTTGACGACAGCCCAGACTAGTACCAATTTAGCCAATTTTTGGATGGACCAGCCCCTAATCGAGTCGATGGTGGTCGACAAGTGACTAGTCGGGGACTAGCCTCTAGTCGAGTCGGCGGCGGCCGACTAGCGACTAGTCGGGGACTAGTCGGACGCCTAGAGGGATTTTTACAACACTGACCGTAGTACGTACCCTTCTGAAGACCACCAACGACGGTCATCCAGAGGTCGTCCGGCGATGGAGTTGTAGGCTGCTGGGAGGAAGTACCAACCCCTCCCTCTGCTAGCGCACTAGTAGCCGCCTCCTCTTGTAGCCTAAGATACTCGGCCTAGAAAAGTGTTTGTTACGTCTAAGTGTTTGCTAAAGTCTATATAGATATCTATTTCCATGTTTTCTAAATTATAGTAAATTAACATAAGGAATAGAACGTACATATGTCTGCGTGGCCCTTTCGTCGATAAACTCACCGGCCCTCCGATGGGTGACCAGGAAGACGGCCACCATGTTGGCGTCTTCACCCTTTTTTACCTGTTAAAATATATTATTTATTATTAATATTAAACATTTTATCCAACTATGTTTCAAATAATGTCCGGTGAAAGAAACGTACCAGATGATGAAAATGCTCCGTCATAGGAATTGAGCCACCACGCCACTTACTTGCGCTCGACCGCGCCACCTTGGCCTTCTCAGACCGTTCCTGGTACCTGGCCTCGCCGAATCTCGCCTTCATCGCAGTCCACTGCTTAGGCATGATCCAACCATGGATCGGTTTTCCGGAGCGATCACGAGACTTCTGGTCGTGGATCGCAGCACGGATGAACTTGCCGGTAACGGCAGAAAATTGGGACTCGATCTTCGCCGCCCGGTGTGGTGGATAAAAATAGGTCCTCTACAAGAAGTAAAATAGAGAGAGTTATATAATATACACGAATGATTATTGAAACTAAAAATAAACATATTTTTACCTTGAAGTGGGCCAACCAAAAGGCCTTCCTATCTTCGGGAGTATCTGAGTAGTTAATCCAAGGCCCACCATAGTTCTGCCTCAGAAATAACCCCAGCTGTCTCTGTACTGCAGGAGGCCGATATCTATACAATAATAAATTTCATGAATATATATGTACATATAATCATTTGAAAAATATATATTAACTAATTAACTTACTTCGTAGGCCTGTTCGTCCAAATCTCCATACGTGTCTCGTCCGGAGGCTCGCATGGAGGGTCGCTCTGGTGCGAAGCCTGACCAGGATCAGTCTGATTGACGTCCTCCATATGCTCGTCTCTCCCCATGGGGCCATCGGCAGGAGAAATACTGGACGAGGGAGTACTGGTCGTCCCAGGAGTAATCGCGAACCTGCTGGAACTGCTCGTCCCAGGAGCAATGTCCTGCGCCGTCATGTCCTACGCCGTCGATGGACCGGGAACAATATAGTACAATGGCGTACTCGGAGATGAGGGTACAGAATCTAAATCCGCTACCGGAGGCACACGGGACTGTCTAACATATCTACCTCCGCGTCGTCCTGCTCTATCTACCTCCGCGTCGTCCTGCTCTACCTGCCATACCTGATAATAACATATGATGATAAAACAAATACACGGATTTATATGAAAAGCATCACATATTTATATGAAAAGCAACACAGATTTATGAAAAATATCATAGTCACAAAAGTAGGAGCCACAAAAGTGTCACTAAAGTATTCATCTTCTGAAAATACACAGATTTAATCCTTTTCTGAACATTCATCTTCTTCGTTTAGCTCGTCATCGTCTTCTTCTTCCTCCTCATCTTCACTTTCATCTACATCTTCCTCTTCGAATAATTCTACCTCTTCTACACAATTAGATGTGTAATGAGGAACTTCCGTTGTGTCCACTTCTACAATATTTGTTACAAGAGGTAGTTCATCCTCTTGATAAGCTATATCGTCAACCTCAAAGGTATTTCTAGCTTTGGTCTTGCATACTGCCCACCCGTCCGACCTTGTTGTTCCTCGTTTAGGATAACTTGTGAAGTACATGAGTTGAGCCTGACTGGATAGGACAAATGGTTCATAGGCTTGATATCGACGTCGATAGTTTATATCTATAAGACCATACTTGTCTATTTTCCAACCTTGACCTTCGATCGGATCGAACCAATCACACCTGAATAACACAATCTTAGCAGGCTCTATTCCATAACTATATGTCAACTCCACAATCTCCCGTAGGACGCCATAGAAATCGTTGCCCGTATCAACATCTTTGTAGTTCGAAGATCTGGTACATAAACAATTGTTTTTGGTGGAATCGAGATCCAGGAAGTTGTCTCTGATCGGGCAAGTTGTTGACTTGAACCTAAACCCATTCACACAGTAGCTTGGCCAGGTTTTTGCGGCATAAATTGGTCCCTTGACTAGAGTTCTAATAGACTCATTCTCAAGTCTTGCGCATGGACGATCGACCTAAATACCACAAAATAAGAAATTAAGTTCATTCTCAAGTGCATATACAAAAAGGTAATTACAGAGTCCCCCTTACATATGCACTCAACCAGGAAGGGAAATAACGTCTTATTTCTTGTTCTAGTTCTTCTGTTATGTGTGGCCTACTCGACCTCACATCATCATTAAATGTGTTGAAAACAACATCGTCCAATTAATGTAATAGTATAATGGTCAACACTATTAAAATAACGTAGACGTATTAATTACTTACCCCTCGAGCTTCTATACTTCATCCTTGTCGCAGTTGAGTAATACATATACCTGAGCAGTTCTTAGCTCATCATCGTTCAAATATCTCTTCTTCATTTTACCCGATGGCTTTCCTGGAGCATTGAATACCTTCAATGTTGTATCATTATATTTATGAGCTCCGTCGTCGTTCCGGGAGCTCTCGTTCTATTAGTTGCAACATGAGGCTTGAAATACATCGAACAAAAGTTTGTAATCTCTTCGAAAACATAGGCTTCACAAATAGAACCCTCGACCCATGTCTTATTTTTCACTTTTCTTTTTAGGTGGTTCAAATGTCGCTCGAACGGGTACATCCATCGATATTCGACGGGTCCACCAACACGTACCTCATAGGAAAGATGAATCGGCAAATGCTCCATAGAGTCGAAGAATCTAGAAGGGAACACCCTCTCTAGTTTGTACAGTGTTACCGCAATGTCCTTCTCTTGCTTTTCTAGACGATCGACGAGCAATTTCTTAGAACAAAGATCCCTGAAGAATATGCTAAGCTCCGTCAATGGATCCCAAACTGCCTGCAGTAAGAATTCCCGAAATGCAATCGGAATTAACCTCTCCATGAATACGTGGCAGTCGTGGCTCTTCATACCCGTCAATTTGTTTTCCTTCGGATCAATACATTTTCTCAGATTTGACACGTATCCGTCTGGAAATTTTAGGTTCTGGATCCACCGACAAAGTCTCACTTTATCCTCCTTGTCCAGTGAGAAAATTGACTTCGGCAGGAACCGTTTTCCATTCTCCTCTATCAAATGCAATGCAGGGCGTTTGCATATTTCTTCTAAGTCCAACCTGGCCTTGGAATTGTCTTTCGTTTTTCCCTTTACGTCCATCACAGTATTAATTATGTTATCAAACACATTCTTCTCAATATGCGTGACATCAAGATTATGTCTGATCAGATTGGTACTCCAATGTGGCAGATCCCAGAATATGCTCCTCTTCGCCCAGTTATGATCTCGACCAAATCCATCGCACTTGTACCCAGTTGTAGGATCTTCGATAGCACTTGGAAATTTTTTAACCTCCTCCCATATCGTGTCTCCGCACCACCTTGGCGGTGGATCAGCCTTCTCTACAACGCAAGCACGGAACACATTTCTGTTCCTTTTGAACGGATGATCTTTTGGCAGAAATTGTCGATGACAATCAAAGAAGCATGGTTTTCCTCCGTGTTTCAAACGGAAAGTCTTAATACGGTCTATGCAATACGGACATGAAAGACGGCCATGAGTGCTCCATCCAGATAACATTCCATAGGCCGGAAAGTCGTTGATGGTCCACATAAGGGTTGCCTTCATCTGAAAAATTTGCTTCCTGGAAATATCATACGTGTTGGCGCCTACTTCTCATAACTGATTCAACTCATCTATCAACGGCTGTAAGTACACATCAATGTTCCTCTTGGGATTGTTCGGACCAGAAATGATAACGGTTAGAAACATGTACCGAGTCTTCATGCACATCCAAGGCAGTAGGTTATACGGAGAGACAATCACAGGTCAGCATGAATACTGGGATCCCGAAAGACCAAAAGGAGTGAAACCGTCAGAAGATAGCCCCAACCTGACATTACGCAGATCTGAAGCAAAATCAGGATACACTCGATCAAAGTGCTTCCATGCTTCTCCATCGGATGGGTGATCCAACACTCCTTCAATCTGTTCTCGCCTGTGCCAGCTCATATTTTCGGCCGTCTCTTTCACCATAAATAATCTCTGCAACCGCGACGTTAAAGGCAAGTAGTGCATTGAATCGGTCGGTCTTCTTGCACTGGTAGACCTCCCTGTACTAGTTGTCTTATAGCGATCAGCACCACAAAATTTGCACACATCTGCGTCCTTATTGTCTTTGTAGTACAACATGCACCCGTTGCGACAAGAATCGATTTTCTCGTATCCCATCCAGAGCGATCTCACCATCCTCTTAGACCGGTGGAAGTCTTTAGGTAACTTAGTATCCGTCGGCAAGATCTTTATAATCAACTCCATCACTCGGTTGTAGCATTCTTGCGACATGTTAAAATCTGACTTAATGCTCAACAGTCTTGTAACCACCTCCAACGGTGAATGATCCTCACAACCAGGATACAATGGAGTCCTTGCATTTTCCAGCAATTCCATGAACTTTGCAGCATCGACATTCGGTGCCTCCTCAGCTGCATCATGATTATCCGGAACAAAACTAGGCCCCGCAGCGTCGAAAACCATGTTCACACATCTGTCGTCGTATGCATGATTATCTGAAATGAAACTAGGTCCCGCATGCATATACAGCTCCACATAAGGCTCCGTCTCTGATGCTAAAGACACAAGTTCTCCGTGTGCTGTCCACTGATAGTAATTAGGCATGAAATCCCTCGAGTACAAATGATATGTCACTTCCACTTCTGGAAAATATTTTACGTTACGACATTTCACACACGGACACTTAATTTTGGTGCCGTCCATGTACTGAGGGAACGCCTTGACAAACTGCAGGAACTGCTCTACTCCGCTATGTATTTATCCCGCACACCGCACATGTCATCAGGACGACGATTGTACATCCATGAATGACATCGCAAGCAGTAATTTATATCCATTTGAAAATAATTCTGCAAAGATGGACACATATTATCCAATAGGCACAAATTTGTATATTATATCTTATTATCTTAGTGATATTTACCTTATCTAATCCAAGGCCCTTATCTATTTGTACACAACCCAGACATAGATTGAACTGAACTATAGTTCAGTTGATGCTTAAGAGTGTGCACTGCAGTCATTTTCTCTTACTGATATTGGAACACAAACTGATAAGCTGAGGATGGGATCAAAAGGTCGAAACGTCTTTCAACTCTTCATATAGTTTGATACATCCCAAAGGCCATCCATATCTCTGAATCTATCGTGCCTATGTCTTCCATTCTCAACTTTTTCCATCCCATTTTCGCCACTCTTGCACTAAACTAAGCATAAGATCATCTCTGGTACACACAAAAGTTCTATAAGCAACAAGTTACTCAGATTAGAAGTAACAACCTATGTTAAACAGATAACTCACGAGGACAGTGTCTGTATCTGATAATTGTTGGACACGATATTTTATTGACCCTAACGCCGGATATGTCTCATCCAAATCTAGGCTCCAAAGCGACCAAAAACATAATTGGAATTTAGCTGGAATGGTAATTATCGTACCAAACATAAGTTATAAGACAGTATCATCTCTTTGTAGTGAATCTTTCTAGAACTTAGTGGAAACTAGTTACTATCCAAAACATTCTACATTCTCAATATAATTATCATTAAAGACCTAATAAAAAAAGTATATTGATACGTTTTCATATGTACAACCGTGTCCATGCCATACCCGACTCCCAATTTGCTTTAAAATGACGTAATTAGAATCCATGTCATGTACTACATATCCTAACTTGTGTCCATGTCTATGCAATATAGCATGGAATACATAATGCCATAAGGAAAACAGAAAACAAGTTGCAAGGACAAGAAAAAGACTATCGAACTACAAGATCCAAGGAAAGGAAAGTGACTGCGGTGGAAAGAGAAACTTTCAAGTAAGATTAAGCTACAGTGTCTGTGTCTGTGTCGTGTCAGAGCATGTCATCCAAAATTTGGGGATTTAGGGTTTACCTGAGAGGGAAGAGGGGGTCGTCGGCGGGGGAGAGGGGGGTCGACGGCGTGGAGAGAGAGAGAAGGGGTCGGTCGTCGACTGAGAGACGGAGAGAGAGGGGGCCGATCGTCAGTGGGGGGTCGTCGAGCACAAGAGAAGGGAAGACGGCGGGAGAGACGGTCGTCGACGGCGGGGGAGAGGAGGGAAGACGGCGGGGAGACGGTCGTCGGTCGTCGATCGTGGATCTAGTGGAGAGATAGAGAGAGAATTTACGAAATGGGAGAAAAGAAATTTCCTCTGACCTAAGTTAAAATATTAGCGACGTAAAAAAATACGTCGCTAAAAATAAGTATACGGCGACGTGGTTTACAATACGTCGCTAAACGCCACCATTTTAGCGACGAACAACGACGTTTAGCGTCGAAGTTTTCCCAAAACTAAGGTTTCGTCACTAAGCATCGGTGTACGTCGCTATTCAGCTACGTCTTGCGACAACAACTCTTGGTGTCGCTAAATTAGCGAGGTATATGAACGGAGTCGCTAATTCTGTCGCTGATATGAGTTATTTTGGTAGTATGAGGGCTCAACTGAAGATGGACGTTCTGTCCAAACAGATGGTTAACGCCAATTTGGTGTATACCAAGTAATCTAAAGGAAAGCAGGCGGCTTACTACAGTAAGGACCCCAACAATCTGAAAGTGAAGGGGACTTCCTTCAAACAACAGAAGCCAAAGTCCCATTTGGCTTGTTTCAAGTGTGACAAGAAGGGCCACTTCAAGAGTGAATGCAAATCTAAGCCCAAACAATCAGAGCAAGGTGAGCCTAGTAAGGTTTCTATAACCACTGACGTTATTGCAATGATTGCTCAGGTCATTGCGGTGGGGACTGACTCTGACTGGTGGGTAGACACTGGTGCCACCTGCCATGTCTGCTCAAGCAAGGAATGGTTCACCACATACACACCAACTTCTGAAGTTGTTATGGTGGCGAACCAGGCATAAGCTGAAGTGCAAGGGATCGGAAGGATGGTGTTGAAGCTGACTTTAGGGAAGTCTCTAACGCTTCAAGGTGTGAAGCATGTACCTGCTATCACAAAGAACCTGATCTGGGGAGGCCTACTCTGTAACGTAGGCCTAAGGATGGACATCAATGCTGGCCAGATGGTAATGTCCATAAAGGGAACATACTTCGAGAAAGCGTTTTATACCGAAGGAATGTTCAAGATTCAGCTTGTAAATCAGTCCAATGTAATTAATGCAATCGCTCATTCTGCTTATACTCTTGAGTTGTGACATAATAGATTAGGACATGTTCATTGTAAAAAAAAAACAAAATGTCTAGTCTAGGACTTATTTCCAAATGTGGGGGTAAGGTAGAAAAATGTGAAGTATGTGCTCAAACGAAGATCACAAGAAAACCCTTTTCTCGGGTTAATCGAAGCACAGATCTTCTGGAGTTGGTACACTCTGATATATGTGACTTCAAACAGTTCTCTACAAAGGCCAAGATGAAGTATTTCATAACCTTTATCGATGACTTCTCAAAGTACGCGTTTGTTTACTTGCTGAAGGCTAAAGACGAAGCATTCGAGAAGTTCAAAGAGTTTAGGGCCGAGGCTGAACGGCAAACTGGACAACAACTCAAGAGAATAAGAAGTGATCGAGGAGGAGAGTATCGGTATCATGAATTCGCATCGTTCTGCAAAGAACATTGAATTGTCAATGAGACTACTGCTCCGTATTCTCCTCAATCTAACGGAGTAGCAGAGAGGAAGAACAGAACGTTGACAGAAATGATAAATTCAATGCTGTTGACTGAGGATCTTCCAAAATGCTACTGGGGAGAAGCTGCATTGACGACCACTTTTATTCTATATAGAGTGCCTCATGCAACTTCGGACATTACTCCTCATGAACTCTGGTTCAAAGTCAGACCTAACTTGAATGTCATTTGAGTGTGGGGGTGTCTAGCATATGTGAAGCTTCCATATCTGAAGATTCAGAAGCTCGGGACAAGGACTACGAAGACAATCTTCTTAGGTTATGCCGAGAAGAGTGATGCTCGGAGATTTCTTGATATTGAATCAAATCATATTATTGAATCTCGTGACGCATAATATTTTGAAGACAAGTTTACAAGGCACAAGAATATTATTCTAGCGGATATTCCGGAGAACAATGAGGGTGTGCAGGAAACTGAAGCTTCCAATGAGAATGTAGTCCAAGAAGAAGTTATTATCGAAACAACTGTTGAACCAGAGTTCGCTGAGCCGTCAACTAAGCGAGTGAGGAGGCCGAAGGACTTCGGAAATAACTTTGTCACCTATCACGTGGAAGCAGATCCGCTTACCTATGATGAGACAATGAAGACCAGAGATGCTGTTTTCTGGAAGGAGGCGATAGACAATGAAATTGATTCAATCACCTCAAATAACACTTAGATGTTGGTTGATCTTCCTGAAGGAGCAAAATCCATCGGATGCAAATGGATCTTCAAGAAGAAGATGAAAGCAGATGGAACTATTAACAAGTTCAAGGCTAGGCTAGTAGCCAAGGAATTTTCTCAAAAGCAGGGGATTATCTATTTTGACACGTATGCTCCAGTAGCCCGGATGACTACCATCAGAATGTTGATTGCTCTTGTAGCAATACATAAGTTGGTGATACATCAAATGGATGTAAAAATGGCTTTCCTAAATGGCGAGCTGACCGAAGATATTTACATGCAACCGCCAGAAGGATTTGTCGTCAAGGATCTTGAAGACAAAGTCTGCAAGTTGGTGAAATCCTTGTACGGTCTTAAACAGGCTCCCAAGATGTGGCATGAAAAGTTTGACAAGGTCATAAGGTCAAATGGCTACAGGGTCAGCGAGACGGACAAGTATGTTTACACAAAGTTCGCTGATGGAAGATGTATAATCATTTGTCTGTACGTGGACGACATGCTGATCCTAGGTACGGATATGGGCTGTGTTACGGAGACAAAGAAGTTTATCTCAACTAAGTTCAGTATGAAGGACTTGGGGGAAGCTCATGTGATCTTAGGGATCAAGATCATTTGGACAGACACTGGACTGGCGCTGTCACAGTCTCATTATATTGAGAAGATGATTATACGCTACGGGTATTAGGATCTTTCAGGGCTCGATACGCCTTACAGGTGTGATCTGAAGCTGAAGTCTAATTCGAGGAAAAGTGTCAGGCAGCTGGAGTATGCAAGCGTCATCGGGAGTTTGATGTATGCTACTACTGCTACAAGGCCTGATATAGCTTTTGTCGTGGAAATGCTGAGTCGTTTCACGAGCAACCCAGACATTGAGCACTGGAAAGATGTAAAATAGGTAATGAGATATCTCAAGAAGACTCAGACATATGCACTGCACTACAGTGGAGATCCGTCGGTAGTAGAAGGCTTCAATGATGCCAGCTGGTGCTCAGAGTTGGAGGGCGAGAGGACCACATGTGGATTTATTTTCACAATGGATGGAGCTGCTATATCGTGGAAGTCGAAGAAGCAGACTATGCTCTCTCGTTCCTCCATGGAATCTGAGTTCTTTGCACTTGATACCGCAGCGGAGGAAGCAAAATAGCTTCGGGATCTCATGTATGATCTTCCAGTGGTTGGGGCACAAATACTGGCGATTCCGATATAATGTAAAAACCAGGCGACTGCGGCGGTGGCATCAAATGACCTCTTTAACGGAAAGAAGAGGACTGTACGGTTAAATCACAGGGCAGTACACGATCTCATCAAGAGAGGTGTCATTGCAGTGATTGATATTCGGAGTCAGGAGAATCTGGCGGATCCGTTCACCAAGGACCTCAAGCGCCAGCTGGTCGATGACACAGCTTGCAAAATGGACTTAAAGGCATTCTGATATTATGTTATTGCAATCCTACTATAAAGTTTTATGCTATTAGTTCAAAGAGAAATCTACTAGACATCTAGCTTTTGGTTCAAAGGAGGACCACTAACTGGAAAAATATCAGGAACAGTGGGTACATATCCTCTGTGGCATGGAAAGGTTACAGACCTACAACCACTGTTGTCTACTATATATTTTCTGCGGAAAACAGATCCTATGATGAGGATGGCTTAAACGCCTTAATGAGTTCTCAGACAGAGTGAATGCCTGGTGTGCTTTACATGAAGCACGGTAGAGCAGCACTACAAGGAGTGAAACTCCATGCTACAGTGGGGTGAATCCACCATGAGGTTCCCAGGTAGGGGTAATGTCTCGGCTTTGCTAGCCAAGTCACAGCGGCATAGCACCGCAAATAGACATGTAGTCTAATGCTGTATGATGAAATTAAAGAGTTGTAGACAGTACTACAAAGGGGAGGATGTCCTCATCTAAAGTGGCACGACACTACGATGAGGTACCCAGATAGGGGTAAAGCCTTGGCCTTGTAACCATGTAGTTGCGGCGTAATGCCGCAAGGAAGCCTAAGGCTTCTTGCTGGGTAGTTTGGCACTACAAAGAGGCTTGTGACCTCGTGCTACAGTAGTATGACACAACGATGAGGTTTCCGGGTAGGGGTAATGCCTCGGCTTTAGGCCATGTCATAGCGACGTAGCACCGCAAGGGAAGCGCAAGGCTTCATGCCATGTCTCTTTAATAAAGAACTCACGTATAGTGTATGGACAGAGATATCAGGCCGTCTCTTGAGGGTGAACTTGTAGACGCCCAAAATTATACACTGAAACCGGGCTGGCATAGGACCTTTAATGTGCAACCAGAAGCACATGTAACTACATTATGTGAGTGGGAAGAATTGCAGCTATGGTGTAGAATTCAAGGCTTATTCTATTCTTTTATTATAGTCTGTTGTTTGACCCCGTACGGGAAGATTCAAGTCGTCAGCGACATCTCTCCTAATGCATGATGGACAGTTACTGTGGGGAACACTCAAACCCATATATCGAGTTATGTGGAGGATTGTTGGAGCTTTTTCTTGAACATGTAGAGAGCTTGCTCTCAACACATGCCTAGTATTATTTAGTCCCATATTGAAAAAGCACCATGAGTTGTATCTCAATATATACTTGATATGTTGTTGAGATGTGCACATAGGGTGGTAACCCTAAGTAGGGAACCATGTAGGTGATTTTACTAGGAGGTAAGGATACGACTCCATGGTAAAGCATTAATGCTTTTTGCTCTTGGAATTTATTCCATTGGAGCTAAGTCCGGTAGGGGCTTAGTGACTCGGACTCGGGCTTATGGGCTCACGAGGCGTAATGTGACGTTTTGTTGGCGCATTTTGCACTTACCCACCAACATCGTCGCTAGGCACATAGTGCGCTTAAGTTGCACTCGTTGTGCTAGCCTCTTGCGTAGCCGTTCGCACGCCTATACGTGCTACCCGATCGTACGACCAGATGGCGCGCCATCGCGCCAGTTGGCGTGGCGAGATGGCGCGGCCTGATTGCGTGGCCAAATGGCGCGCCAGTTGGTGCTGCTAGATGGTGCATTAGTTGGCGCTGCAGTTATCGCACGGTTTGCGCACGGTGTGCGCTGTGTGCGTGTTGCGCAAGTGCACGCGGGAGCAGGTGACGCTATTGGTGCAAGTGCGCAGTTGGTGCGCGCTATGTGCCAATTGGCTCAAATCGTGTCTGTGCACGATTTGAGCAGTTACAGAACGTTCGGAGCGGTTTTTTCTCACGTTCCGAACATTTTGTTAACTGGACAGTTACAGTGCGGGCCTATATAAGCTTCTCTTCTCTTTCTCTCAGTTGTTAAGTGCTAAGTGTTGTTCTAAACAATTCCTTACGAATTACAGAGAGTTTAAGAGAAGAGAAATAGTGCACCAGCGCCACTGTCCGCGCCATCCGAAGTGTCAGAAGAGCGGAGTGTTCTAAAGTTCTCCGTCGAATTTGCTGGTTCCTGGGAGCTGTTCGTGTGAGGCCTATGTTGTATTGGACGCTAGGCGAGGCGAGGCGAGGCGAGGCCATGCCCGCCTCGCCTAGGCGGCGCCTAGGCGCCCGCCCAGATTTCTGGGTCTCTAAACCTGTGTAAACATTGTAGGCAGCAGCAGTAGCAAAAGTCAGCAACAACAGTAGCATAAGACCGCAACAGTAGTAGCAGAAGGCTGCAGCAGCAGTAGCAGATTGCAATAAGAGGGAGAAGACAACAGTAGCAGTAGCAAAAGGCAACAATAGTAGTAGCAGAAGGCAGCAAACATCAGCAATTTTTACAATAGCACCTGTTTTAGCAACAATAATAACACTAAAGCCCAAAAAAAATATTAGTAAAAAGTCCATAGCCCATCCTGAGATCCACCGCCTAGGCGCCCGTAGTTGTCTCCCCTGGCGAACCTAGGCGCCCGCCTAGGCGCGCCTAGGCGGCCCTCGCCTTACACTGCAGTAAAATATGCAGGTCGAGGCGACCTGTTCAAATCGGGCGCGCCTAGGCGTCGTCCGTAACAACATAGTGTGAGACGAATCAAGCTTTGAGCGCCAATGATCATTCACCCAAGCAGGCCATTCTATCCATTTCTGTTCATCCGCTTTTATCTCATTTTAAACGAGAACGTTTCTGATCTAATCAGAAAACGTTAGTGGATCTTCATCGCTGCTGTTACGAATTCTTCTGTGCCTTCTTCGAAGTGACACATTAGTATTCGTTTCTCAGAATCCTCCTGGATCTCTGTCGTGCATCTTTTTTGAAGTGTTGCATAATTTTCAGTTTTCCATCGAAAAATTACGCCCCGAGACTAACACAATATTGAGTCTTCTTTATAATTTTCAATTTTCCTTTTGAATCTGGACCTTATTATTTTAAAATATCGGAGCAGGTTATTGGTTACCATTGACATCCCTAATATTTTGGTGTGTCCTAGGCTGTCTCAAGTACATTTGTGACACTGTGGATAGTACAAAAAACGGTGCTTCCTAAACAGTAACTTGTTATAAAGATTATGTTTTTTTTGTTGTAGTCTAGTTTGCACAGACACGAACATAACATGGATTCGTACTAAGCCAGATGAGGAAATTTAGGATAGGGGAACATGGGTACGGTTATGCATACCCATGCTAACATATCTGCACATAAAATTTATATATTAGACCTTAATAATATCTATTTTTTATTATTTACACATGTTTTGGATATAACTTGGTTACAAAAAGTTGTAAAGGTTATATGATAGCATTGGAATGTTATCATATCTCAATTATGTTTCGCACACTCACAACCATGCCAAATCACTCTCAACCACATCTTGGATCCCTTTGGAGCGTAGATATGAGCAATTCATTTGCAACATGAGTGTCAAGGAAGTATTGTGTTAGATCCTCCGGAGAAGTATCCGTGCTACCTAGGTTGTACTGATCCTTTCTAGCCTATTGTTTTTCAGTTTTAAACAATAAGATTTTGCCTTATATTTATTGGGAGGAATATAATTGGAACAATTCTCTTATTGTGCACACGCAAGATTAAACCTTTTTCTATATGTCTAGTAATAAATGGATGGTCTGGGAATGTTTTCACATTTGATGCAGTATGTAAAGTGCGGTTTTGCCGGGGAGAACTTCCCGTCATCTGTTTTCCCTTGCGTTGTAGGAAGGCCATTACTACGGTACGAAGAATCACTCACAGAACAAGAATTGCAGGTTTGAATTTGGCAGCAGTTCCTTCAAGTCATAGCCATCTTCTTTAATTATGTAGAACTGTAAAATGTCATACTTTTTCCACTCAGGATATCATCGTGGGAGAATCTTGTGAGAACCTGAGACATCAACTTGATATATCTTACCCTGTCAGCAATGGTATTGTGCAGAATTGGGAAGATATGGGCCACATATGGGACCATGCATTTTACAAAGAACTTAAGGTATTCTTTAAGTACATCAAGCGCCCATTGAAATGTAGTTAAGATGTAAATCTTTTAGCAATAATAGACGGCGGTTCCTTATTGGTGTTTATGAGCATAAGATCAATTTTGACTATTGTAGCCTATGGGACCAATTCCATGCCAAAATGAATAATCAACTTCTCAAGGAATGTTCTTTTCATCTTTCTTGATTCAGATTGATCCAGCAGAATGCAAAATCTTATTGACAGATCCACCACTCAATCCTTCAAAAAACCGTGAAACAATGGTGAGTTTTGTAAACTGATTGTTTCTATACTTTCATGAACATGAATGCGAGATGACACAAAATGGACAAGGTGACACGGACATGACACCATTTTTGGCATGACCTAGTGTATTTTGGAGTGTGTATGTCTCATGATATGTGCCCAGCGTGGACACCACATCCATTTTGGAGTTTCCTTTTTTCATAGTTTATAGATGCTTTTTTTTAACATTGTATTTCATTCTCATTTGGATAATGCTTATAATGATGCAGGCGATTTTTCTTTGTATCAAAATTTTACAAACTGAGCTTTACTTGTAACAGTTAGAAACCATGTTTGAGAAGTACAATTTTGGCAGTGTCTTCATTCAAATCCAAGCTGTTCTGACATTATATGCTCAAGGTTCTTATAAAACCCTCTTTTTAGGATTTTAGCTCTTCAATACAACATTAGTGTAAGATTGGTTCTCCTAGATTGCAGCTTCAGGTTGACTGAAGAGCTTAAGATGTTCAAGCTCATATTTTTTGTAGTCACTTTCAGCAGTTCTCCTTTTCTTTTCCACTAATACCTCAAATGTTGTTCCCTAAGATTATAACTGCTTCTTGACAGGACTTCTGACAGGCCTCGTAATCGACTCTGGTGATGGTGTCACTCATGTGGTATGATGCTCGACTCTAGTTACACATGTTATCTAGTTATTGTATTTTATGAAGCAGTCACTGTATGTCTCTGGAGGGTCCTACATATGTACATTTATGTTATTATGTCTCTGAAGCCTTTTGTTGCATATCAGTATATTGTTCCAACAGATAGATTGTTTTCTGACAAAAAACATGTTTGCAGTATGACATTCATAAAATGCTATATATTGCATATACACATTCTTGCCATCGTTGCCTCAAAATACCCACTAAACAAAAAGTTGCTTTTCTCTTCTATTTATGAGTATAACTGTACAAGTATAAACTGTTTTGCATTTAGCATGTACATGTTATTGCACATTATCCAATAAATCGGAACACTATGACACTGTATCTGGGAGTGTATCCGTAAACATTTATGTTATCTGGCTCTTATTTTCTCTCATTTCTTTTGTTCTGAGTTCTTGCATGCTATTTTCAACCATGATGTGTTGTAAGCACATGATTACTTTTTGTCTGTACTATACACGATGCTTTTACTGGATATGATCTGAAGTATCAGGTTATTCTTGTATATGGTATTATCTTTCAAAGACTGTTTCTTAATATTTTATGTTCATCCAGGTACCTGTTGTCGATGGGTATTCATTTCCTCATCTCACAAAGCGCATGAATGTGGCTGGCAGACACATAACATCTTATCTAATTGACCTGCTCTCTCGGAGAGGGTGAGCTAATCATATTAGCTGATGCACATATAATTGGAACTGGTCATGCTATATTTATGCATTTCTTTTATAACCAAACCATTGCTGCATTATGTAGTTATGCAATGAATAGGAATGCTGATTTTGAAACTGTAAGAAACATAAAAGAGAAACTCTGTTATATAAGGTGAGTTGCCCTCTCTGGCATATTCTCTCTCTTTGATCATCGGAAGTACAAAAGTTAATGATACTACATACTTTTGCAGCTATGATTACAAACGAGAATACCAGTTGGGTCTAGAAACCACCATTTTGGTCAAGAACTACACTGTAAGGGAATTGTCTTGCTTTCTCATTTGTTCCATCATATGTTGATTAGTGTTTTCCCTCTTCTTTTCAGAGGTAGTTTCTCTTAATTTTTGTTCGCTCATCATAAATTTTCTATTTGTGCACTAATATGAAGTTTGAAACTTTGAACCAACAAGTATTTGTTGTTAATAGGTAGCTGAAACAATACCATGTTTGATTAATTGAAAATCCATTCTCCTTTCTATATTATATATAACTCAACCATATGACTTCAGCTGCTAATTATGGCCATTATAAATATGTATATTTGTAGTTAAAGATTAGTATACTTTTGCCCAGTTAGCCATATTCACTTGTTCAGCATTTAGCTCCATACTCGAACTTAATTATCATTGAACTATGGTGAGTTTGTGGAAGTATAAAAACTGAGAAAAGAAGAAGAAAGGGCGATATATTTGGTATTTTGGTGTACACTGGGTGTATGGAAAGCCATATGTTTGAATGTCAATCTATGTAGGCGTATCTACTATTTATTTCATACATTTTTTTCTAGGTCTGTAAGATGTACTCACATATTCTTTTGAATAGGATCAGAAAATAAGTTAACAAAGGGCCCATCTGCTTTTGAAGACCAACCCAGTCTTCAAAAACTTCTCAGTTTTAAAATGTTTCTGAAATCTACTCTATGAAAAGGTCATTTTCACCTAAGTTGTGGTCCTCTGAATTTCAATAATCTATTAGTACTGCGCAGATCATTATAAAAAAAAATCTTACCTATATTGTAAATAATTACATTTCATGATAGATTTACAAGTTTAGCATATAGTATCATGATGAGGAAGATCCAATAAATGAAAAGAAAAGACAAATAGTTCCCTGCTACAGCTATAACAGGCAACATCAGCAAGAGACTGATACCACTTTTAAAGTGATAACAAATATTAAATTGACCTCAACTTGTTTAAAACTCTATGGCTTTCAATTCCATCATAAAACATTTTTAAGCAACAGTGTAAAATAAAGGTCATTAAATACAATAAACAATTTATAGAAATATCCTAACCATTTTGTGCTTGGTGCTGAACTGTCAGTAAACTGCTGTTTGCAGTGCCTGCAGGAGAAAATTAAGAATGTGTTAGTTTTTCATGATTTTGGTTCTTAAGGGTACCATCCCTTATAGTTTCTTTAATCATTTGTATTAGCTAGTAGATCCATTTTACAATAATCTTGACTTATGCACAAACTTATGTAACTTAAAAGTTTGTCTTGAGTTTTCTGACTTTACTTGATCAGCTACCAGATGGAAGAGTTATCAAAGTCGGGACTGAGCGATTCCAGGCACCTGAGGCTCTATTTACTCCAGTCAGTTTGCTGTTTGCACTTTTTTAGTGTTACAGTTTTCTTGATCCTGTTAAAATTTCCATCAAATGAAGTTTTGCATTCTATTTATTCGGTTATAGTTGACATATATATATATTTGTAATTGTGTTCCATGCTTGAAAACCTCAACCTTCTTCAGGGTTGTAGATTATAACCCAATCTTATCACTTAAACAATAAGTTTATATAAAACTTTCCCTATACCATTTTATATTTCCATATGCTGTAGCAATATAATAAATTATAAAATGAAACTGATCAACATCACCTCATTTGGATAAACCAGTGGTCATAGCCTCAGTTTACACATCATAAGTTTGTAAAACTATACTAGCGATGAGTGTTGACTTTCTGTAGGACATGAGTTACAAGTACCTCCCTATGCTTGATGTGTACATCACCTTCTCTGATGACCATTAATTTCCATTGTTTATATAGCTTCTCTGGTTCAGTTACTACATAGTAGGGCAGCAATGAGTGGCATCAAGGAATGGCCTGCCCTAGCATCTTTACCTTCAGTCACAGTGATGACATAAATATTTATTTTGATCCATGTTTCTAATATAACTTCTTTTTCCCTAGAAAATGTTCACAACTTTTAGAAACTTCTTTCCATGTAAAAAATTTCTGCTTCATGAGTTGTATGATATGTCACTATACCTTAGTAACTTACAAATTGACCTTACAATTAGTTTTGAATGGTTACAGTTCGCCCTGCAATTAGTATATAATTCAACATGTTACCTCTATGACATTTACCATCTTATAGCTTGAACTGCCACTGCAAGATAATTCTTTTTTTTCCCTTTTAGGAAAAAATGTTGTATGATTAGTTTATACAGATTCTTATCTGGTTGCACTTAATAATGACTGGAAATTGTCGGACGAGGAGACATATGTGATGATTTGTCGGAACATCTAAATTGTAGGGTCTATACTTTTATAGTTAGGATGGTCAGATTGCTCATGAACTTCACTACATACAGTCAAATTAATAAAGATTTTTCTTCATTCAGTATCCCTCAATTTGTTTCCCCACCTCAAATCAGGGATTCTCTTGCTGTCTATTTCGGGGAAAACCAATGAGATTGATGATCCTTTTAACAACACAAGTCCAGCTTATTTTCTTGAATAAATTTATCTACTTTATGCAATCTCCTGAATAATCTGTCCTGGTGCACGAGTGTTTACGATACCATATTGAAATAGCTTCTGTTATGTTGAGTTCTCCAACCCTTGTTGAACTTCACACTTTTCTAATAGGAAAAGATGGACCTTTAACTTGACTTATCTTGTTGTTTCTGTACTTCATCTCAACATATGAATTCGAGTATTACTAACTATCACCATCTTTACAGGAACTGATAGATGTTGAAGGTGATGGCATGGCAGACATGGCGTTTCGATGCATTCAAGAAATGGATATTGACAACAGGATGATGGTAAAAAATCCGACCTAAGGTTCTAATTCAGGATATTAGTAACTAGGAATTTGTAATCTATCACAATATTTATGCCTAAGCATGTATCATCTGAATAGAGTTTCTAGCTTCCATGTATAACAAAACTGGTACTTAAAAGCGTATTTAGAAGCCCTTGTAGATAGGACAATTGAGGTGGTTTTCCAACCTTCCAATGGAATAAATTTCTTCTCGTTAGTAGGATGGCCTTTTTCTTAAGTATTTTCAACTTTAGAAAGTTAAACAGACTTACCATTTAGGGACCATGTGTTCTCTCTAGATTGTAAGCTCTGGACTAGCGAGCGGATAAAACTGTTTGATGGTTGCATGGTAAGTTGATTTAAAGATATTTTCCCAAAAAAGCCTATAGAGAGTATTTACCCAAAAAAAGCCTCCATAGGTTTTTATTTTATACATAAATCTCCTCACCTTATTATTATTGTGGCAAAAGCAGTACTTGGACTTTATTCTGTGATCATTAAGAATGGCTCATGACCTCATCATGTCATGAGTCACTGTGTTTGCATGTGAGTCAACGTGATGGTCTCCCTTTAATTAAACCTAGTGCAATAATGTCAACCTATTGATTACGGTACTGTAGAACTAGCTTTTAGTGATTTGAGCTACATCCTGTTATAAAATACTTTCCGTCTGAATTCACATGTATAATTTTCTTTATAATTGACAGCTCTACCAGCACATTGTTCTTAGTGGAGGAAGCACTATGTATCCAGGATTGCCCAGTCGGTATAATCCAAGTCCTTTGGATATTTTTCTTTTCTTTCATATATTTAATACGTCACAAGCATATGTTTATACCAGTTCTGTTTCCCTTCATAGGCTAATGAGATATGTAACACGTACTGTCTGCTTAAATATCATTAGTACCATATTCCAAATTGTGCTTGAACAAGATTGAATTGTGATTAGGACATGTAGCTCTCTAATACAAAGGAATTCCACAAATATGAACACGAGCATCCTTGTTTTGGAGAAAAAACGTAAGGGTGGTAGAGCGGTGAAGTAAAACAAACCTTTGACAATTTTGAAATCACAACTGTGTCCAGAAACATCAAGTACTAGCCGGGAAATATGACTTAGTTTTCCTATTAACTATTGGATTCACGACCATCATCACTTCATTGCTTGCACTTGCGAAGTACACATGTTTTGTTACATGCAGCTAGCCTCCATTCTGGAGATATAGGTCTGATTTCGGAATCTGGCACAATCTTAGACAGAGATATTACTCTGACAAATTCGCAACTTCTTTGATTTTAAACTAAGAGTCCACTGCGAGGATGGGTATCTCATGGGACACTTCTACTGAGGTTGATACAATTTTGTAATCACACGTACTTTTGATTGACAGGTTATTTTGGAGGCTTGTATGTCAGCTGGTAACCTCTCCTGGGAAAGACAAGTCCTATACGATAATACATATAATATTTCATTATCAGCAAAAAGTGTAGCAGTCAAGATGAGCTAGACATAAACAAACACATGCACACCACATTTAAAGCAAAGAATGAAAATATGGATTATTCATTGATTTATTCATGCTTCTGTACATCAGAATTTGTAGATAGTTCTAAACCAGGTAACTAATCTCCTTAATTAAAGGAAAAGTAAAAAAACTTATTCCTAATAATCTGCACAACCCACAAATCTCAACTACCTAACAATAGTGCATAATCAATATCTTCCAACACTCCCCCTCAAGCTGGCATGAATATATCACTCATGGCAAGCTTGCTAACTAAGTTCTCATACTGCGTCCTTGGAAGTCCTTTGGTGAGTATGTCTGCTACTTGGCTCGTGGTGGGTATGTAAGGCATACATATCACACCACTATCTTTTCCTTAACCACTTCTACATGCTTTGTTCTGTCATGTAGAACTGGATTGTGAGCTATGGAAATTGCAGCCTTGTTATCACAGTAGACTTTGAAGTCTTTTGATCCATAACACTTCACAAAAGCCATATGCAACAGAGTGGAATTCTGCTTTTGCATTACACCTCGCCACAACACTCTGCTTTTTGCTCCTCCAGGTGACCAAATTCCCTCCTACAAAGGTGCAATAACCCGAGGTAGATCTTGATTTTCTATCATTTACATCGCCTGCCTAATCTGCATCTGTGTAGGCTTCCACTTGGGGATGACCCCTATTTTTAAACAAGAGTCCTTTTCCCGGTGTTCCTTTTAGATATCTCAAAATTTTGAACACGACTTCAAAGTGAGCAGGTCCAGGTAAATGCATAAACTAGCTTACTACGCTTACTGCAAAAGCTATGTCATGTCTCGTGTGAGACAAATAGATTAGTCTTCCAACTAATCTTTGATAACGTTCTCGATCCACCACCTCATTTGCTATTGCTGCTTTTAGCTTCACATTTGAGTCTATTGGAGTTTCTGCGACTTTACAATCTGTCATCCTTGTCTTCTTGAGCAAATCAAGAATGTATTTACGTTGCTTGATAAAGATTCCTTCCTTGGACCTTGCAAATTCCATCCCAAGAAAATACTTACGCTTTCACAGGCCTGATATCAAACTCGGCCTCAAGCTTATTCTTCAGATTGTCGATCTCAAATGGATCATCCCCAGTCATAATGATATCATCTACATACACTATCAGAATAGCTATTTTACCTTTAGTGGAGTGCTTGAAAAACAAAGTATGATCAACTTGACTTTGTGAGAATCCGTGCCTCCTTACAATATTTCCAAATCGTTCAAACCAGGCTCATGGTGTTGGTGACTGCTTTAGCCCATACATGGATTTTCTTAACCTGCAAACTTTGCCTCTTCCAGGACTTTCTTCAAATCCGGTGGCAAGTCCATATATACTTCTTCCTGTAGATCTCCATTCAAGAAGGAATTTTTTACATCGAGCTGATCCAATGGCCAGTTGAAATTAGTTGCAAGAGAAACAAGTATTCTGATAGAGTTAATCTTAGCAACAGGAGCAAAGTCTCTTGGTAGTCTATACCATGAGTTTGAGTAAATCCTTTTGATGCGAGTCTCGCATTGTATCTCTGAACACTTCATCGGCTTTGCACTTCACTGTAAACACCCATTTGCACCCAAGTGTCTTCTTGTCCTGGGTTAGATTAGTAATACTCCATGTGTTATTTTTCCCAAGAGCATTTATCTCTTCCATCACTGCTAACTTCCAATTTGAATCATTTAATGCTTCCTGAAAGTTCTTGGCACATACAGATTAATAATTCTAGACACAAAAGCTCTATGAGTGTGTGATAATTTTTCATATGACAAGTATTTTGCAATGGGGTGTTTTGTATAAGCTCGAGTACCTTTTCTTAATGCAATTGGAAGATCAAGATCTGAAGAAGACATGTTTGGCAAATCATAAGATAAAGAAGGAACAGGAGTATAAGGAGGATTACTCTGAGTTGTAGGACCTTCCCTCGACAAATTGGATTGAGTTTCTGTTGGAGGAGCAACTGGAACAGTAGTACATTTTTTAAACCTCTTCCTAATATAAACCTGAAGGTCAGGATGAGGATTGAGATCCGTTTGGAGTACTTCTCCCCCTGTTTTTGATAAGTAGTATATGGAAAGTTTAGGTTAAGAGTACTAGTACTAGGTTCCATTCTTTCAACAATTGTTTCCGAAACTTGTTTATCAGAATTAATCGAAGGTATAGATTCATCTAGAACAAGTAAAGTTTCCCAAAAATTATCTTCCTTAGTTATATTCTCCCTCCGAAGAAAATTATTTTGAAAGGAAGGTTGATCCTCAACAAAGTGTATAACCGTATTCTCAAAAATAAAATTTGTAATGGGATTAAAACAGTTGTATCCTTTTTTATTAGATGCATAACCAAGAAATACACATTTTTCAGCTTTTGGATCTAGTTTTGATCGAAAAATATTTGGTACATACACATAACAAACACATCCAATTACTTTTAAAGGAAGATCCGCAGAGATTCGAGATGTGGGAAAACATTTTTTCAGAACCTGTAAAGGTGTTTCATATTTTAACACTCGAGATGGCATTCTATTTATCAGATAACAAGCAGTTAGGAGAGAATTTCCCTAGAGACATTTTGGTATATTCATAGAAAACATTTTAAAGATTTCTTCATAATGGTTGAGAATCAAAATAAGGCTTTATTGGATATGAAGCACGGTGAACTTTAGCCAAGTGACAAGCTTCACAATGAAGTTTTGAACAATCAGTTCCTTTAAACTATTGAGGAAGCAAATGTTTGAGATATGGAAAACTAGGATGCGCTAATTTTCTATGCCATAACATAACTTGATCATAGATAGCGTTTGAACTAGTACTACTTAAGCCTGAGTTTTTTTTATTACCCAAAGAGGTTTCATCAAAGTAGTAAAGTCCATTTATCTCTCTAGCAGTTCCAATCATCTTTTCCGAGTTCTGGTCCTGAAAAACACAAGTGGAAGTTCAATTTCATTATTTATTAATGATTGGTTCGGGCTTTTTTTTTTTTCCATAGGAAATATAGATATCTGATAGAAAGTTATTTATCTTGATGGTATATTTTATGTTTTTTGCGGAAAGAAAGAATGGAGCAATTAGCATCTTTAGACAATCTGCTGACAGAAAGAAGATTGCATGCAAGTTTTGGAACATGTAAGATAGTCAAGAATAAAATAATTTTTTTGAAATTTTAACATTTCCTTTGCCAGCAATAGATGTAAAACTACCATAAGCTATTCTAACTTTGCTAATACCAGAACAAGGATAATAGGAACTATACAAATAAGAGCAACTTGTCATATGATTAGAGGCCTCTGAATCTTTGATCAAAGGACCGGATTTTCCTAGAACCGAGAGTACTAGAGAACTACTACTTGTTTGTGCCACAGAACCGACATGAGTATTAGGTGACGAATAGGATTTTAGAAGTTTACGAAGATGATCCAATTGCTCCTTACTGAATGGAGATGATTCAGCCTCATTTGTTGCAGACATATTCTGTTCACCAGGTTTCCTTGCCTTGCTGTTGGGTGGTTTGCCGTGCAATTTGTAGCATCACTCTCGGTTATGGCGAGATTTTCCACAATAATCACAACGAAGGTTATTCTTGTCTCTAACTTGCTGATGTTGGGATGATCTTTGGCCAACTTGGGCCTCTGGAATAGCCTGGGCTGACCCTTCCTCAGGTCTGGTTGCACTTGCAATCTTCGTTCCAAGCATCACTTGTCTTCGACTTTCTTCTCTTCGTACTTCGGCAAATACCTCACCGGTTGGAGGCAGAGGGTTTCTCCCAATAATCCGGCCACAAACCTCATTGAATTCAACATGTAAACCTGCAAGAAACTTGAAGACTCGACCAACATCCACCATCTTCTTGTAATAATTGCAGTCCTCGGGTGACTTCCACTCGTAATACGTCCACGTCTTGCCAAACTCTCTTAAGAGAATTAAAATACTTTGTCACAGAGTCCTCACCTTGACGAATTTTTCCAAGTCTAAGAGTTAATTCGTACACTTGGGATTGATTCCCTAAATCAGAGTATCTATGAGACATTGTCCCATAATTCCTTGGCTGTAGAATAGCAAAGATAATTTGTACCTATCTCTTCAGCCATGGAGTTAACCAACCACGTCATCACCATAGAGTTTTCAGCATCCCAAATGGCATAGGTTGGGTCATTCACGTCGAGCTTCTTCGTGTCTCCTGTGATGTAGCCAAATTTTCCTCTGCCTCTGAGATACATGCGAACAGACTGTAACCACCGGAGAAAGTTGTTACCATTCAGTTGGATTGTAGTGATCTGAATAGGCTAATTTTCAGGTGGATTTCGGGCAATCTGATGTTCAGGCTGAGAAGACTGAGGGCACTGAGGGCTGGACGTAACGTCAGACATTTTTTTGGGACGAAAAAGAAGAAACAAAACCTAGGTTTTTTTTCTGCTTTGATACCATAAAGCAAAGAGTGAAAAATATGGATTATTCATTGATTTATTCATGCTTCTGTACGTCATAATTTATAGATAGTTCTAAACCAGGTAACTAATCTCCTTAATTAAAGGAAACGTAAAAAGCTGATTCCAAACAATCTGCACAGCGCACAAATCTCTCAACTACCTAACAATAGTGCATAATCAATATCTTCCAACATCTTTTATACCAGAAAATGGTTCTCTTTGTCTTTCGTCATTTTATATTCAGTCACTATACTTGGTTCTACTTTATTAGGCTGGCAGGGGGCCGAACCTCCCGATCCCTGATTTTCTTTTTATATTTGAGCCCAACCACTACCGCTTTATACATTAGGCTAAAAATCAGGGCGAAGCCCATTTATAGAACAAAGTGTGAAGCCCATGCCCAACCCAGGCCTGATTCACAAAAATCTGTAGATAAACATATAAATTTTGTAGGTCCACAAAAATGGATGTTCCCACAATGTCGGCAAGCAACATGTTTTCTCGAAATTATGTAAAGGAAAAACAAAGATGAGTTAGGGCCACTCTCTATTGTAAGTTTGTAAGTCGTCATATTATTTTTAATATTGAAGACCAGGGCCGGCCCTGAGCATGTTCATCTGGAGCGACCGAACAGAGCTCCCTAAATAGAGGGCTCTTAATTTTGGAAGTTCGTCGTTGTAATATTTATGGGCTAATTAGTGTTTAGACCCTAGATTTTATACCAGTTTAGACTAACATGTCCAGTTGGAGAGTACTTTTTCCATTATGCCCTCCCTAACATATATATAAAATTTTCATTATCAAACATGAAGGGAGGGTATAATAGAAAAAAAAGAAACAAAAAAAGAAAATCTAGGGTCTAAACTCTCCAATTGGACATGTTAGAGCTTAATCTCCAAACTAGTATAAAACTCAGGGTCTAAGCACTAATTAGCCTTATTTTATAATGCATAGTTAAATATGATAATGTAGTAATGTAGTTCAAGTGACAAAGTGCATGTTTTGCACGTGGGAGGTACAAGGTTCAATCCCTTACATCTTTATTTTATTAATATTTTTTCAAAATAGTTTTTATATCCAAAAAGCTCTAGCCTTTACTAGAAAAGAATACATGTTTCAAGAAATAATTTGATATATTGTTGAACAAAATTTTAATTAGCAAGTAAAACACAAGTTTTTTTTGGAATAAATGTGGTTTTAAAATTTTTTTGATGCGTATTATTTGAATTTTTTTTGTTAACATAGCTTTTACATGCCAGAAACCTGTAGCCTTTACGGTAAATAAATATAAGGTTGGAACTTGTAAAAATAACTTGGTATAATTTTGAACATAATCATAACAAGTAAAACAGAGTTTTTGAAAAATAAAAGATGATTCAAACCAAAATGCATTCGAATCAAAAAATTTCTTGCTAGTATGTATATTGAACATTTTGATTAACATGTTTTGTTTTCTCTTTGCTAACAAGCTTCTTCTACAAATGAATTTTTGTAGATTTGAGTAATATTTTTTCAAATATTTCGATGTTATGTCGTTCGATCAATACAATCCTTCTCAATACATAAAAGTTAAACAATATTTTCTTATTAATTTTTTACTTGTACACATTGGTCATTTTTTTAAAAGAATTAAATTAAACTTAGCACCATTAATATATGACATCGATTTTTTTTTATACATAAAATAGGGTCTTATATTCAGTTTCTGAACAGGGCCCTCTGAATCTGAGGCCCGGCCCTGGCTGAAGATTAAATAACAGGGTTTGAAAATGAGTTGGGAATTGGCTCATTTGGGTGTGAAAGATTATATTGTATTAGACTTGGATCCTTATTGGAGGCTTGGAGCCCACAAGAACAACCATTCATATTGAAAATCCAAACTGTCCATGATCTAAAGTTTCTAAACAACTTGAATGGACTGTAAATAAAGCAACTTGACACAATGCATTGATTTGTTACCATTTCCTAAGAAATTAATTGTTGTGATTTTTGGTAAATGGAATAACTGGACCATATCCCATTGTTCGTAACCATCAGAAGGGATGAAGCATTGTATTGTAAACTGTTCATTGTTTTCAATTTGAAAACTCGTCTGGGGATGGGTAGTGGTCAAGCATGGCTGTCTCACATCAGCATGAATAACATCAGTTACAACTGGACCCTTATATTTGAACTACATTTTTTCTTCCATTTAGCTCTATTAAGGGCCATCTCCTGGAAACTACCATATCTTCTTTGATAGCCAGAATCCCTGTGCAGTTTGTTCTACCTTAATCTTTAATCTCTTGTCTCCTTCAACTAATGTTTACTAGAGTCTAGACTCTCCTCCAAATGGTGCATGTACAGTCTCTCATGAATATTTGGAGACACGAGGTGTTGATTGGGCAGGCCGCAATGAGATTTATACTTTATCAGAAAAAACAAAACCTGCACTACTTTTTGTTGTTCTAAAACCATATCAAATGATTTCTCCTGGCCTTATCCCTTCAAATTGTACTTAGTTTTAGGGGGGGAAATCTTTAGCTCGCATTTCACCTCATCTATCTCAAATAATTCTCATTTTTGGATAAGCTCACTTTTTGTACATATTGATTTTCTAACCAATAAAGCATGACTAATCTTATTTCCATCTAATAAGATATAGAATATCAATTTCAAGAATATTTTATTGTAATATAGCAGTTCAGAAGCTCTACTTCAACAAGGTTCGAAGTATCGGTATCGGACCATTCCTATGAGTATCAGGATCGGCGGTATCGGCAGTATCGAAGGTTTCGGATCGGAGTATCGGATCTTTTGGTATCAGAAAGCAAATAATTAACATTTTAGAAAATATATTTTATACATTTAGGCATAATTTTAATATTTTTAGTGTTGTTTCTTATTAGTTTTGAAATTGAATGAAATAGTAGTCGCCCTTACCGATTGATTTACATACGATAGATAAATTTTCTTCTTTTACATGCTTTTATAACCTTTCTATGCTTTTACACCTTTGTTGATTGGTCTTTTTTGCTCAATGTCAGTATCGGTCAGTATCGGGTATCGGTCAGTATCGGATCGGGACATGCCAAACCGTATCGGATCGGTATCGGCTGATACTGCGAACTATGCTTCAAGCATATGATAAATGAACAACGATCTTAAGTAAATAAACAAGTGGCATCATGGTACTTTCTGTCCAGCAACGTGAACTACAGTTTTATACTTTTGCTGAAGTTGCTTTCTGGATGCTGCTTTTTCTCATTCTTTAGACTTATAGCTGTTGGCAACTAGAATAGCTGAACAAATAGTAATCAAACTCAAGTATCCTTCTATTATAATGAAAGCGACTCTCACTAAACCCAGTCCGTAGGAAAACTCAAGACTCTTCATAATTAAACATAAACAATGGAATGTAGATACTCGTAAACGTTCTTGTTACTAATCTTGGAAGGTAATAGTTAAAGAAGGATGTACAGGCCACAGATGACACAAACCAATAAATCTAATGGAATATGCTTTAACAAACAGACTCACTGAGCATAGTGCATCTAACTATTTATGCAGGTTAATTCACCTGCTTGATGAACCTGGCATATTTGACTTGTTTCCCCTGGAAGAGTTATTACGTTTTCAAAAGCCATTCTGTCTGTTTAATATTTATGCCTCGGTTGGGAGTCTTGGGACCAATATCATGTGCTAAGTAAATTGAAAACTATTTGAATAATGCTTCACGATATCAAGGCATAATCCTGGCTCCAAAAACGTAGGACTATGGTCTGTTGCTTATTTAGGGTGGATCATTAGGTTGTTGTGTCTAATCCTTGATTTACTATCTTCTCTTTTCTCTATTCCTTTTTCTCGAGTAATTCTCTGTCATAATCCTTGATTTACAATCGTGAATGGCACAGCGATTGAAAATTCACACTCCTGCATGCAATTTCTGAATTCTAGGGATACTTTGTTTTGTTTTAATAGAATATTGCCCTGATTGCTTGAGTATCCATTTTGTGGAACTTCATTGAACAGGTCAACTACATATGTATTTATGCCTATTGTTACCTTAATCATTTAGGCTGCTGCCTAGACTTATACTGATAAGTATGTCCGTTATCAATGCTATCTGATAACCTGTACATTATCTTTAATATCCGAAATGACCTAATGAAAATGTTGGCATGGCGGAGGATCTCAGGATGTGAATAACATGTTGCATCTTAGAAGGTGATGTCTGCAAAAGAACTATCTAGACGGTATGAAACTCCAAAAGTGGTGCCCCGTTGCCCATTTCATGCTGGTGAATGAATAATAATGACAAAAAATAGGAAGAAAAGAATCGTGGAGATTACATATGGTCACATGATGTTAATCTCTATCTCATTATCTTTGTAATCTGATATATTACTACACTAAAGGACCTTCAAATACCAAGCCAATGAACTTTGCACAAGAATTACGAATATTGCTTAAGAACAGGTCTACTACGTATGAGAGAATTAGCAGTGTGCATCTTCCAAAGTCATTTTAGAGTACAAGAAACCAAATTCGTATTAAATATGGATAGACTCATTGAACTATGATTCTGAACTTCTACACATCATATGGTTATGCTGTAATTGCAAAAGCATTTTCATAATTAAGAAATTCTTGTGTATCATATTGAACACTCTTAACACATTTCTGTCTTGGCAGCTTGGAGAAGGAACTTCTAGATCGTTATCTTGAAGTAGTCTTAAAGGGGAATAAGGATGGATTGAAGGTAACGATCTTGTTCCTTATTTGGATGGCTCAAACTTGTAAATCAGTTCAACTTACATGAATATCCAACTCAAATAATTTGTGCAGTCATAAATACTTAATTCTTGCTATGGCCATTGGCTTGATACTTTTACATAATTTCAACTTACACCTCAGCTTGTATTGAATGTATGTAGTTAGTTAATCCTATATTCTGCTCCCACTTTTTTTCTTTTATTTCTTTCCTTCATCTTCCTCCTCCCAAGTTCCTTTGTTGACCTGTTTGTCCTCATGTGAGGATGTACTAGTTAGCACGAGCTGCAGCATCATTAAAGGAGCTGTTTAACCTAGGTGTAGACCTAGCTGAAATTGGATGGAGTCATGAAACGAAAAGGAATGGGAAATTTGTGTGCAGGTCCTGAGAGTTTTTGATGAGGTGAGTGGACTTGTGGATAAGTCCTTTAGTTAGGGATCCCTGGGCCAAATAATTACCATTAACATTTATTAAATATTGTAACAATTAAAGTAAATGACTCCTTTGCCCCCATCCTCATGCTCTCTCTCTCTCTCTCCCTCTCTCTCTCCTATCTTAAGTCTTATCTCCTCTCTCTCATAGTTCTTTTTTTTCTCTCCCTCTTCAACGTCGTCTCTCTAAAATAGAGTGAAGGCGTGTCTGAAGCTAGATCTACGGAAGGCATATGACACGGTGAATCGACAGTTGTGTGTCATATTATGTTGTATATGGGCTTTGATCCTTGATGGGTGGACAAGATTCGGGAATGCATCATGACGTCCTCTTTCTCCGTGCTTATTAAAGGAAAACCTCATGGATTCTTCACTAGCAATCGAGGATTGCGTCAGGGAGATCCTCTATCATCATACTCATTTACGTTGGTAATAGAATATTTCTCCTGTCTGATAGACGTGGTGGTTTACATGAAGCAGATTACACCTTTATATAGAGATATTGTTCCAACAGTTTCACATCTTATATACGTGGATGACTTGTTAGTTTTCTTGGTCCCTACTAATAGAGGGTTGAATATTATGGTCCGTATCATTGAGGAATTCGGCCGTCTATCGGGGTTGAAGATGAACAGAGATAAAAGTAAGGCATATTTTAGTGCGCACTTTCATAATCAGGAGAAACTAAAGGATATTTTGCAAATTGAGAAAGGCACTCTTCTGGTGAAATATTTGGGTCTCCCGCTGTCCATTAATTATGCTTGTATCGAAGGGGGGCAAGCGCAATGCTTATCGTTTGGTGGAAGAATTGAGTTGGTTCGAAGTGTGATTTATGCGATATCATCATTATGGCTACAAACTATCATTCTTCCGGCTGCTACCATTCACAAAGTGGAAAAAATGTGCACTGACTTTATTTGGTGTGGGGACATACATACCATAGCTTGGAGAGATTTATGCAGACCTAAAGCTGAAGGGGGCGTGGGGTTACAATCGATATTCAATTTGCACGAGATGGCGGTTATAAAGCTGACATAGAACTTCATTTAAGGGCATACCTTTTGGGCATTATGGATTCGGAATCACTACTTGAAACACTCCAACTTTTGGGTTCACAGATCAAACAACTATTCGGTTGTGTGTACAAATGCATACTACGATACATGCTCAAAGTGCAGCCTCACATCTCCCGTGTTATTAGTAACGGTCGAACCACTCACTTGTGGTCGGACCCGTGGTTAAATCATCTTAGCATTCTCGATAGGATTGGATGGCACTCCTATTCTTTGGTGGGGAGAGAAAAATGTTAACAGCCTCATACATGAAGGAGGTTGGCATCTGGAAGAGCATTATGTCGGTCGTTTGTTAGTTATCGAGATACTTCAGAAGCAGGTTGAGTTTGGTATCGGCTTTGATACATGGGTGTAGGACAACTCGCCATCAAGGCAATTTCACTCGCAGACAGTCTACAATCAGATTTGAGTTCCAAATCTGCCAGCTAGTCACGCGGAGTTTATTTGGGTGAAGGGTTTGGCCAATAAGATGAAATTGAACATGCACAAAGCAACAAAAGGTCGACTTTTCACCATGGAAAGTCTTGCTAGATTGGAGATTTTTATACAGGAGCAACGGTGTGTTTTATGTCAACAAGAGCCAGAAACATTTGTGCATCTTTTTTCTCCGTTGCAATATTACATGGAATATATGGTCCTCCCAATGCACTATTATGAATCACACTCCAGCAGCGGCTAGGGATTTTCTGGAGCAGATAGAGAATATCTCCAATGATCGGAGTAGAGAAGGAAAGTAGTTTCGAACAGCTCGCATCAGACTTTCGCTAGTATATAACATATATGGCGAGAGAGGAATATGCGCATGTTCGAATGGTTGAGCACAATGGCAGCAGGGGTCATGCACAATATAGAGAGAGATGTAAACTATATGATATGAGTGATGTATTGATTCTTTTACTTAATTGATAAAATTACCTTTTCCAAACACATACACACACACACACATTGATAAAATTACCTTTTCCAAAAACACACACACCAACTTTTTTGCTACGAAAATAACATGATATTGTATTTAATAACAAGTTATGACCAACAATAACAGAATAAATAATATGTGATACATATCGTAACGTTTATCTCTATCTATAATGTGTTATTTTTACACAGTGAAACCGTGTGTTACATATAGTTTTAGTAGGTTATTTTAAGTTATTAAATATGGTACGGCAGTACAAAGACAAAATTGTGTCATATAATTTCCTTCAAAAGAAATATTATGTTATTTTTTTTAAAAATTGCCAGCCTAGTTGTTGATGTTGTTTCTATGGAAAGAATATAATATAAGTTTGAATGGTGCTATGTATAATATATATTATTTTATATTTTAAAATATATTAATCTTTTATATTTTAAAATTAGTATCCATTTTAAAAACTAATTCTATCCCTGAAAAGTTTGAGAGAGAAAGAGAGAATTAACTAATTAAGAGAGAGAGAGAGAGAGGTAATTAGAGAGAATTAATTAAGAAAGAGAGTATTGTAGGCCAACCTCATTAATGAGGCAAGGGAGTCATCTCAATTGTTTTAAAAAAGTTTAATGATAGTAATTGTTGTTGTTTGACCCAAGGACCTAGCTAAAGGAAGGTGAGGAAAGTGATTAGTTTCTTATGTTTGGGTGTCAAAGAAATTGAGGAAAGGAAAATGATTCCCAACGGAAAGAAAATTAGGGGGAAAATGGTTCCATCCATCCAAGCAAGGATCCACTTTCCCACCTTTAAGTATTCACTTTCCCTTTCAATTTCCTTGGCATTCTCAAACACCGGAAAGAAAAATCGATAGGAATTGTGTAGAAAATAATAGTTAGATGATTTTATTGATGGACTACTTCACTACTTATAGGGAGTCTAGCTCCTCTACATATAACATATTCCGATATGGGACTAAAAGTCCCTTATTGATTCTCAACACTCCCCCTCAAGATGGGCGATAGATATTGATCATCCCCATCTTGTTACATAGCTTTGACAGACTTAATGAACTAAGACCCTTAGTCAGACAGTCTGCAACTTGTTCTTCTGAGCGGACATGATCAATCTTCAGTATCCCCTGTTCCAGCTTCTCCTTGATGAAGAATCGATCAATCTCGATGTGCTTCGTTCTGTCGTGCTGAACTGGATTGTTAGCTATACTTAT
>JANAVB010021326.1:0-44272 GCA_029216955.1 Iris pallida
TATATTCATGATGAACGGCCCAGATTCATTGATCCTTAACCGCTGACTTCTGAAAGAGGCAATCATTTGCAAACCCTAATGAGTACACCCCATTCCTATAAATAGCGAGATGCCATTCCCTTGCAGGAAGCAGAGAAAAGAGAGGCAGAGAGGAGAGAAGAGCAAGGAGCAGAAAAAAAGAGAGAGCACTACAGAGATATCCAGAGATCTAGCAACCGAAGGCGCAAGAGAGTCTCCCACACGTCCAAGGGCATTTCTTCACCAGAGCCAAGGCTGCGTCCGATCGTCCAAGGAGTAAGGCAGAGATGCCGTCGCTTTCCCGAGCCTCTACCGTCACCCCCCAGAAAAACTAAACAATTGTACTTAGATTGTTGTACCTAGGTTTTCGTCCCTAGGCTTTCTTTGTATGAGCGAGTTTGTATTGTAAAGTAAAAGTCCAGTCCTCCGATATAATTGTTCTATTCTTTTATAATTCATGGCAACACGATGGCGACTCTGCTGGGGACAAACTTTTCTACGGCTGAGAAGTTGGTGACGCAATCGGATGCAGCCAAACTTGGCTCCACACAACAGAAGATGGTCGTTCGCTTCGACCAACAGGCATTTGAAGAAATGCTTTCCAATCGGAGCGCTGGCCCGGTCCAGAAGTAAACCCGCACAAAGAAGAATCGCAAGGAGTGGAGGCCAAAATCATTTGCTCCTCCCCAAGCTCGGACGGAGTACTCTCTGCTGTCCAAGACGTCGAAGGCAACTCTCATGCGGCCCCACTTCAAGCCATAGAGGACTCTGCTGTCCCCGAGTCCGGCAGAGAAAAGTACTACGATGCTGACTTGCAGGGATAAAGAGTGATTCTATGTGCTCCAAGAAGAAGCCGAACATTCATGCGGCCAAGATTGTCAGCCGCATGTACGATGTTCAAGCGGCCGAAACTGCCAGCCAGATACAGAATAACCATGCGGCCAAGATTTCCAGCCGCATGGAGAATCCTTATGCGGCCGAGACTTCCAACCGCATGAAAAAAGCCCATGCGGCTATGATTGCCAGCCGCATGAAGACTGTTGATTCCAGCCGCATACTGTATGCTCTACGCGGCTCAGTCTTTGATCGCCTCTCCTATGGTCTTGATCTCTCATGCTTCCGAGAAAATATGTCTGACTCTCTACAACACCACTTAGACTCTTCCTACTATGTGCCCTCACGCACTAGAGTGAAGAAGTCTAGGGCAGCGCGAGCTTGGCGAGCTCAGTCCGCTGTCTCGACCTCTGACCATCCGAGCGCTCCATATACTGTTATGCGGGCCTCTGATGGGAAGTTGTACAGAACCACTCGCGTCCAGCCCCCGGCGGCAAACGGACAGAGTGGTTCCCAAAAGTCTTCCAAAACCAAGGGAGCAAACATGGTCGTTCCAAATCCATCTGACTTGCGTGAGGTTATCCTCCATAAGCGCAAGGAAAGAAAAGAGGCCTCGGTGTGCAAGGAGTCCTCCCATGGACATCACTGCACCCAAATCATTTTCAACTGCTGTTGCAACAACACGACGGTACGAGAAGACCGACAGTCGGTCTTCCAAAGATTACAACAGTCGAGCTCAGGGATGATGCGCCTTCCGTTGTCTCCTGCAACTCTACTTAGAAAATCCCCGCTGATGGAAGAAGGAAGAAGATAAATATTTGCAGCCCAAAGATTTCAACCACTGTGACTAAGAAATTGTCGTCTAAACAATCATCCACCACCGGAGTTTTCCAAAGTGCCCGTTCAAAGACAAAATCTGCTACAGTGGGAGTTCATCATCCACATTACTGGGGTCACTAGAACTGGGGGTAGCACTCCTCCAAACATCCACGACAATCCGATGTTCCAAGGAGACGAGCCTGGAAACAACCCTGCCATCAGATACAGCAAGTGCCGATGTCCCCAAGGACGTCCACGACTCTCAAGATGAAGCAAGCTTCGAAGCTGGGGGTACTATTACTTCTGTCCGAACCAGAAGAGAACATTCCCACATACCCCGATGACTTCTCGGTACAGGGTATGATTCGGAGGGCATGTCATCCACCGTCCCTTCTACTTCTACTCATGTGAGGACGACATTCATGACAAACGACGAACAAGATGGTCCCAGTGATCGCCAATACATCGATACTCTGGAGGCCATACTGCGCACTTTGGTCAAATCGGTGGACGAGATCAAAGCAGCCCTCCTTACTCTACAAGGAGGGACGGCTGGCCAAACAAACTTGGGTCCCGTGGTCAATGCAGACTCGAACTCAGCGACACCAAAACTGGACAATAATCCTCCTGAAATGTCGGCGCCTACCGCTGCAGACGAGGCCAGAGAGGCAAGAAGAGAGGTCCAGGAGATTCGGACCATGTTTCATGCCCGAGAAAACTGCCAAGACCTCAGGATACGACAACCGTATCCCACTGCGTGGAGAGATGTTCCCTTCCCACCAAAGTATAAACCAATCCACATCAATCCATATGATGGAAAGACCTCTACAAGTCGGTACATTACTTACTTCGAGGTCACCACCGACCATCTGCCCCATGACGATGCCATCCTTACACGATTATTCATCGGGGCATTGGAGGGGGTCGCCTTCGACTGGTACCGTAACCTGCCAAACAACTGCATCCACTCCTTCGCCAACTTCAAGCGCATGTTCTTGAAGAGATTCTACGAAGTAGGATAACGTCACAATGTCCACCCTCATGGACATCGTTCAAGGTGAGAAGGAGCTGACAAGGAACTATATTGAGCGGTTTTGCCAAACCGTAATGAAGTTGCCGTCCGGTAATACGGATTCCTCCTTAATTGAAATTTGCCAAAAGAGACTGCTCCCAACATCAGCCTTTGGATGGGCGAAAGAGAATTTAAGGACTGGAAGACGTTTATCATCTGTGCCACTAGCACCGAAGACAGGTTGAGGAAGGCTCGCCAACTGGGATTGCATATCTCGGAAGGAGAGGACAAGGGCAAGCTCCCTAATACCAACAACAACAATGGTGGTAATGCCTCCAACAATCGGGACAACAAGGGCAAGCAGGCTATGGTGGCCGACACAGTCCAGAAACCTGAGTCAAAACGGCAGACAAGCAATGGCCGCAAATGACCTACTCCTTCGAAGACGGCCATGTCAAGCCCATCTTGGACATGCTCATACAAGGAGATAGAATTCAGCTCCCTCCACCAAGACGGGAGCCTCGTCCGACAGAAATGGAGAGCCTAAACTACTGTCACTACCATCGCTACGTCCACCATGCTACACCGACTGCTACCAACTAAAGCGATACATCCATCTCATCGATTCGAAGGCTCTGGCCATTGATTTCGAAGAGGTGACCGTGGCAGCCAATATGGTATCAGTACAATTCGGCAGCTTCCTTCCAACGAAGACTCAAGACGGCGTGGTACCCATCCCTTGGGCGACAATGGAGATTACTAATCTTCCACCCCCTCGAGATTGGGCTACTGGTCTGGTACCCCTCACCACGTCATGAGGAGATGTCATGTGGGTCCATCCAGACTTGGTACCTGAAGTGACTCAGTCCGCTCCACTCCCCATTGGCAAGAAAGAGATCAGAAAAGTTAGATCCTGCCGTACAATTTTGGCAGATGTCGAAGAAGCCACAGCTGTCGTCACTCAGTCAGGTACTCAATCCCAACCTACACCAGATAACGCAAATGATGAACATCAGCCGGCTACTGCTGACGCTCCGGGGCCTTCTCAACCTCCGACGACCGACAAGCCTAGGCCGAAGGAGACTCGCTTTGACAAATCCCTCCGAAAACACCTTATGGGCTGCAAAAGGCCTTACAACTTTGACATCTTGGCACAATTGGCCAACACACCGGCTAAATTATCATTATACGAGCTTATGGGACTCTTCAAGGATGTTCGCGCGGCTTTGAGCGATGCACTCCAGAACGCCGACGCATATCTAGCTCAGGTCAACCTCACGGGAGAGAGCCCGCCTGCAAATCTCCAAGACAGCGCTTGCACAGGAGCGATGCCCAACATTGTCTTCACTCCACAGGATATGCTCATCAAACCAATCTGTATGATCGTCCGTTATACTACACTGGATACATCGGTAACGTAAAGGTGGATCGGATGCACATTGATCCTGGTTCTTCTATAAGCATCACCCCGAAGGGTCTGTTACATCATCTCCGTATCCCTATACATCGCCTGATGCCAACAAGCACCGCCATCAGCGGTTTCAATTCGAGTAAGAGCTACCCGATTGGGAAGATTTGCTTGAAGTGCCAAACTGGTGATCTTCAGTCAGAAGTGACCTGTTACGTCATAGATCGGACACTTCCTACAATATCCTCCTAGGGCGCCCTTGGATTCAGGATTACATGATCGTGCCTTCCACGTTGCACTAGTGCTTCAAGTATGTCGACAAACACAGCTTTATGAGGAAAGAATTTACCGACATCGATCCCTTCAAAGGGGTCGAGTCCTACTACTCAGACTCCTGCTTATACGAAAAGTCGAAGAGGCACCTTGGTGAAGGAGATGTGCAAGCTCGTACCGAGACGGCCACAGGATCAGAAGAACCCCTGACGATCCACCTCCAAGCTCGCAAACCTGGCAAGACCGCACCCTTACGGCCACTCTGTAAGGATGCAATCGCCTGTCGGCACTAGAAGGGCAAATGATAATCCGACTGCCAAGGTTCGGCCAAGCGCCAAGACCCACAACGGAGCCACTGACAATCAGACTTCCTAGATTCGGCCAACCACAACGGAGAAGCTCAATCCCTCCGATAAGCTAATGACGATACGTCTTCCCAAAAAGAATCGTCAGCCCGATGCAATGTCTGGGGCTTCTAGCGAGCCAACCACTCCCCGTCCATCGAGTACCAAACTGGGGGTCGCTAGTTTGCCAACGGCTCCACGTTCTGTTCTACCAGCGGAACCCCTGATGATCAAGTTGCCCAAGTCATCCTCTCAGTCTTCATTTATACAAAGGGTGGCCGAAGAAGAACCAGAACTGGCCAAGTATGTGGCTGCTCACACTAATGTTCCATCCGCAGATGATGTAATCCCGTTAGAAAAGATATTACTTCATCAATAAAGGGCTATCTTTGAACTATATCGAGCTTAATAAGCTCTGTACAATGTATACTATAGCACGGTATAGGCACTCACCTACACACACAGGTGACAAATGTTTACACCCAAATCAACTTACACCCGTGGAAGACGCTTACCGCATAATCGAAGGAGGGGACCATCCAATCATCTTCGGTCGGAAGAATAATCCACAGCCCTTCAAGATGGAAGAAGTTGAGCTCGAACCCGACATCGGGAGATTGCCCCTTTATCTGCATAGTTCCTAATCCAAGTACCTTATGCAAAAACAAGGATGTGATCTGGGAACTAGATGGCTGCTACCCTTACAATCGTCGATCCCAGCTGAAAACTACGAGATTACTATAACAAGACCAGACGTGGGCTAGGTTATGTCACACCCGTGACAACAACCGAAAGCTCAGACGAAAAATGCGACTGGCACTCACACTCAACCGGATCACCTAATTCCGATTCGGATATCAGCATCGGGGACATGCTCAGGCAACTTGGTCCGTCAATATGGCACTTGCCGATGCCTACGAAGAAGATGAAGATATGCCCGAACTTCTTGAGCTAGAGCCATGGGCACAACAACTAGATACGCAGTGGGAGAAGCGGTTCGAACAAAGAGAGCCTCCCACCGAGGATGAGGTTGTACAAGTTGATCTCAGTGATGAATCATCCCCAAAACACATCTTCGTCAGTAAATTTGACTGATGAAGAGCGAAAATCACTACTGGAACTTGTCAAAGAATATATTGATGTGTTCGCCTGGAGCTGTGAAGACATGCCGGGACTAAACCACGTTGTTGCTCTTCAGAAGCTCAACATTCGGCAATTGCAAAGCCAGTCAACAACAACAACGATGCTTCCGCCCAGGCATCATGGATACGATCGAAGCCGAAGTCAATAAACTGATAGCCAGCGGCTTCATTTGTGAGGAACAACAACCGGACTGGGTCGCCAACATAGTACGGTCCTCAAGAAGAATGGGAAGATTCGAATTTGCATCGACTTCCGCAATGAGGCGTGTCCCAAAGACGAGTTCCCCCTCCCTATCACAGACATCATGATTGACAACACCTGTGGCTTCGAATGTATGTCGTTCATTGATGGCTTCTCGGGGTATAACCAAATCAAGATGTCTCCCGACGACGAAAAGCATACATCATTCCGAACACCAATAGGCACGTTCTATTACACAGTCATGCCTTTCAGTTTAAATAACGATAGCGCACATATCAAAGAGCCATGAGTATCATCTTCAGGGTCCACTTGCGCAAGACCGTGGAGTGCTATGTTGATGACATCGTCGTCAAGCGTCGCTATAAGGGAGACCATCTGCAGGATCTGAGGACAGTATTCGACCTGATGCGAGCGCACAATTTAAAAATGTATCCTACCAAATCCTTCTTGGTTGTATCCAGTAGAAAATTCTGGGTTTCATCATCACCTTCCAGGGTATCCACGTAGACCCTGAAGATGAAGGCAATCATGGAGATGGGTCCTTCGAAAATCTCCGTGAACTCCGAGGCCTTCAAGGGAGGCTAGCCTACATCAGGAGGTTTATCTCTAACCTCTCCGGGCGATGTCAGCCATTCACCCATCTCATGAAGAAGGGCATCTCATTCGTATGGGATGAAGAATGCCAACGTGCCTTCGACAGCATCAAAGAATACTTGTCGAACCCTCCAGTCCTGGTGGCCTCGATTGCTGGAAAACCATTCCTGCTCTATGTACGAAATAGAGCATTCCTTCGGTGCTCTGCTAGCACAGAACAATGATGCAGGCCATGAGCAGGCTATATATTACATCAGCCGAATGATGATGGGGCCAAAATACCGATATACTGTCGTGGAGAAGGAATGCCTCGCCCTGGTATTCGCCATTCAAAAGACGCGACACTATGTCATGGGGCAAAGCATACATGTGATATCACGAGTCAACCCCCTCAGGGTCCCCATGATGAAACCAGGGGCACTCAGCTATTGCCTCACTACATGGACAATATTACTGTCCCCCTACCATATCTTCGTCCTGCAAAAGGCTGTTAAAGGTCAAGCTCTGGCAGACTTTTTAACAGCCCACCCAGGCTCGGAGTCGGCCAGAATATGAAGAAATCCGAGATAAGATCGCCGACTCGTATGCGTCCTCTCACAATGATATATGGCGAATGTTCTTCGACGGTGCTTCAAGGACCGGACCCAAGGGAAACATCGTCGTCGGAGTCAGGGTGGTGCTGGTTTCTTCTCCTTCCGGACTGGTGATCAATCGCGCTTACTCCCTCACAAAACCCTGCTCTAACAATGTGGCCGAGTACAATGCTTTAGTCATTGGCCTCCAACTTGTGAGGGAGCTGGGGGTAGAATATCTTAATGCGTACGGTGATTCACAGTTAATCGTCGATCAGATTCGATGTTCGTACGAAGTCCGCCATGAAGACATGATCCCCTATTACCAAATAGCGATCAACATCATCTCGTCATTTGAAGGGTTCTTCATCGAACACGTCCCCAGACTCCAAAATATGAAGCCGATGCCCTAGCAGGCCTTGCCGCTTCCCTAGCAGTGCCAAACCATATTCATCATTTGGTGGACGTGATAGGCCATGAACTGGTCTGTCCCAAGAACAACGTTCAATTCGTGGCGAGTTATTCCGCTCAGATGATCGACGAAGTACCAGACTGGAGACAACTATTCATAGACTTCGTAGTCTACGACATCCTGCCCGAGAACCCAAAGGAAGCCACCTCTATCAGAAGGCATTCTCTCAGATTCTTCTACGATACAGAGACGAAAATGCTGTATCGTCGATCCTACGATGGATTATTACTTTGATGTCTGTCAAACGCAGAAGCCAAAGAAGCCGTACGTGAAGCTCATGACGGTGTCTGCGGGGCCCATCAGCCTGGCCTAAAATTGCAAGACCGTCATCGCCGAATGGGCTATTACTGGCCCATGATGGTAGCAGATGCGATAGACTATGAAGAAAGTGCAAAGCCTGCCAAGTCTACGCAGACTTCATCCACCAGCCATCCGAATTTCTGCATATGACAGTGGCGTCCTGGCCATTCGAAGCATGGGGAATGGATATCATCGGTCCGATCACTCCACCTTCTTCTCGAGGATATTGCTTCATACTCGCAATCACAGATTACTTCTCCAATGGGCGGAAGTGTTCCTCTTGCAGAAGTGAACTTCAAACGTGATCAGCTTCCTCAAGCATCACATCATCTATCGCTTTGGACTGCCCCGATGGATCATCCACGATAATGGTCCGCAGTTCGCAAGTCACACCTTCTATCGATTTTGTGACAAACATCGAATTCAGAATATTGCTTCGACGCCATACAATCGGCAGCGAATGGGTTGGTAGAAGCATTCAACAAAACCATCATCAAGTTGCTCAAGAAGTTCGTATCGTGCAACAAACGCGACTGAAACGAGAAACTTGGTGAATGCTTATGGGCGTACCGTACTACAGTCGAACGGCCACTGGAAATACACCATTCTTCCTGGTGTACGAGAGTGAGGCAGTTCTCCCATTGGAGACTCAAATACCCTCGTTCCGCGTTGCTCTCACTTACCAATTGACGATGGACAATAACTACCGTCGCCGTCTAAAAGTGTTAGAGGCCTTAGATGAAAAGCGCCTCTTGGCTCAGCAACGAATCGAGCTATACCAAGCATGCATCTCCGGAGCCTTCAACAAGAAGGTTAAAATCAGAACATTCCAAGTGGGCGATCTCGTTCTAGCAGTTCGGAGGCCAATGGTTATGACTCACAAAACCCGACAAATTCCAAACAAAGTGGGAAGGGCCATTTATCATTGAGGCTGTATTCTCCAACGGTGCTTACTGCCTCGCAAAACAAAATGGAGACTTGCTCATGTTGCCCGTCAACGACAAGTTCTGAAAAATATTATGTCTAAACGACATTCTCCAAATCCCAGAATATTAGTTATGTACCCTCCGGTACCGCTGAACTCACATTCTCCAAATTCCAGATTATTGAGTTATGTACCCTCCAGTACCGCTGAACTCACATTTTTAAATTCCAGATTATTGAGTTATGTACCCTCCGGTACCGCTGAACTTACATTCACAAAATTCTAGATTATTGAGTTATGTACCCTCCGGTACCGCTGAACTCACATTCCAAAATTCTAGATTGCTGAGTTATGTACCCTCCAATACCGCTGAACTCACATTCTTCCTCCAAATATCCCAGATTGCTGAGTTATGTACCCGCAGGTACCTCTGAACTTATATTCCGGTCACTCTTTTAGGTAGTAAGTCATGTATAACCACACCTCTGAACTTATTCTTCTGAAAGAGCTCCTTCCTCATGATCCACTACCCGTACTCTCAGTACACAAAAAGGGTAACGGATCCACAAATTTCAAAACGACCACGTCGATGTTACCTCTGAGTCGTTTCACTTCCGCCAAAAACAAATCACCCCTCTACATAGAACTTCCATGTCCTCATTACCTCTGAGTCATTTTATGTACCCCTTTATGGAGCCCACTCCTACCACGTCCTCATTACCTCTGAGTAGGAAGGCTCCATCGAAGAAACCTTTATGCTTGCCATGTCCTCATTACCTTTGAGTAAGTATGCTGGTTACCTTTCGACTTATTATCCGTACCCAAAACCGGTACGCCAAGGATTATAGGTCCACAAATGTCCTCTGTTGACCATATATATCCTCCTCTGAGTCCACTCCTGCCATGTCCTCATTACCTCTGAGTAGGAAGACTCCGCGGTAAAACCTCCATACTTGTCATGTCCTCATTACCTCTGAGTAAGTATGTTGGTTTTCTCTCATCCTATTCCGTATCCCGAACTAGGGTACGCCAAGGATAATAGGCCCATAAATGTCCTCTGCTGGCTATAAATGTTGTGCTAGGTTTCCTAATACATGCACACCATTCCTCATCATGCCCCGGGAGCCCAGCTGCTCCATGGCATTCTTTCTCCCGATACCAGGAACGTCCATGACCACCTTACCGTGGAATTGTTCCAGGTATCCCCATCAAACTTGTCATCCATACCTAAAACGTGGTATGCCAAGGGTAACAGGTCCACAACATTCCCCCAAGCGGGGCAAACACCACCATGACACCACAGACACAACAAGCAGTACAAATAAAGGGTAGAATAAAGCATACTCTTTTATTTGGAAGGCAAAGTACTACACGTTCTAGGGACAATGTCCTACTTAAAGAAAGGAAAAGAACGAAAAGAAAAAGTGGAAAAGGCCGTCTGTGGTTCGGCGGTACATAATTCTAGGAGACGGTTCTTCACCAAGGTGGTCCCCCGCTCAAGCCGCTGCTTAGCTCGGCGCTCGACCTCCTGGAAAACCGCTCCGTATTATCCAAGTCCATGTGTGCCCGCCAGCCGTCAACTTCTTCAGGGCAAGCTCCAGGCCAGCAGAAGCTCGATTAACTCTGTCAGCCTCCTGGATAATCAGCCCCCTTTCGGTGCGGGCAGCCTCAAGCTCAGACTCCAGGAAAGCTAACATCCTCTGAAGTTCAAGGATCTGCTTTCGCGTGTCAATGACCCCACAGGAGGCAGTCGCTTCCCGAACCGTAACATCCTCATTCTCGCGGCTCAACGATCATATAGCTCAGAAAGATCGTGGAGGTCCTTCTGTGTGACCGGCTTGGTCTTATCCCGAGCCGTCCTTATCTTCTCACGGCAGCTGTGAGGAAACTGCACTCTTGATCTATAGCAGCAGACAAATCAGCTTGCCGCAGCACATGAAGCTGGGCCACCAGCTGATCAGCCTCCAGCAATTTTGTCTCCAGAAGCAGCTACCCCCGCCCCCACCGGAAAGAGTCTTAAGAATATCAATATAACCCTGGGTGCATTGCCGGGTCAAGGCAAAAGAGGTCCCTCGTTCCACAACAGCCGCTACCCTTCTTCAAGTGGCGATAGAAGATGTCAACCACGTCCTGTGACACTTCGTCCAGAACCTCTGTAGAGGACGACGTCAAAGGAAGCGTGGCCGGCAACGTCGAAGGAGGCACGCTAGAACTTGCCACCAGAGAGAGAAATTCTGAGCAGAAATATGCGCAGATAGCGGCTAACTCCTCCTCCGCCACCCAAGAGTCTGGACACTCGGCAAAGTAGAAAGGTCGACTCTCGGAGCTTGAGCAGAAGAGGACGCAAGGACCATTGTCCCCCGTCCCGGCTGTGCCGCCACCTGACTTCCCGAAATTGAGCCAGCAGGCCCTTCAATATAAGTCGGAAGAGAGGGGGTACGCTCCTCTCCGCCAGTTCTTCTTCGGCAGAGCCTATCTCAACAATGTCCATCATCGGTACTGGAGAGGCAGGACCTGTATGTCCAGAGCAACCATCAATCAGTCTAACCCGAAGGATGTGATGATAGAGCAGATAGGCCTCCTCACAAGTTAAGATCTAGCTTATCTTACCAGGAGAGGAGCATGGAGACTGCAGCTCCCTCGCAGTTGTCGTGGTCTCCTCACCCGCGACCTCCAAGTTAAATTTAGCTGGTTCTTCTGCCCAGCCACCCCGGAAAGGGATCCAGCCAGTTCAGCGTCACCCTGTTGAAATTCAACTATCTCAGGGATAGGTGCAGTAGAGCCCCTGTCCCTATGGGTTGAGTCCTCAGCAAGGTGGGACTCCTCGGCCGCCTCCGGAAGAACCCCAGCAGAAATAATAGCGGTGCACATGTTATTGACCAAAGTGGTCAGGGCCGGATCGACCTCAGCGGTCGATTCTCAAAAACTGACTCCTCTGACGCCTACAAGAGTAAAGGAAAATGATTAGGCCATAGTACAGGAAAATTAAGGAGAAGACGACTATAATTCGAGTCACCTCAGAAACAGCATCAACATCTTTGATAAGTACCGACGGAATCTGACAGTGGCTCATTTTATGGAATAAGTCATGTCGATATCAGCAGACTCACTCCTGTTCCGCTTACGCGAAGGGGTAGGCACATTAGGTGGCTGATCCGCCACCACTTTATCAAACGCAATGGGCGGTTGTTCCGCCGCCATCTCGTCTAGAGGAGGAAGAGAATCATCCGCACCCTGCTCGCGATCATCTTCATCCACAGTGGTGGACTCCGAGTCTGACACAGGAACCGTGTTCGCCCTCTGCTTCCTCTTCTTCGACCCTTGGGGCTTCTCCGCCAAGCCGGTACCAACAATAAAACTGGTACGGGGTGAAAGTTAACCAGAAACTTGCTCGCAGTGACGTGGTAGAGAGCCGCTAAATACAAAATCTCCTCTTGCGTCTCAGCGTCAGGGACCGAGAAACTAGCGCGGGTATGAGAAATATTATAATAGAGCAAGGCTCTGATGCCATCCAGAACACTGCCTTCAAAGCCCAGGCAAGAGCTGGGACTCTCTAGGAACAGCTAGCTGTACCCAAACTGGCGGAGAACCGTCTGGGTAAGTAAGGTTCCAAGTAGACGGTATTACGGTTGCGATATACTAAGTGTGAGGGACGGATGTTACGCAACCAAAGAAGCATCCCCTCAGCTAAGAGGAGAGAAGGCCCGGTACCATCAACATGTACACTCTCTACCTCCTCAGCAGAAAAATGGAGAACAGACACGAAGAGTTATTTTCATCCACCCTCGCCAGCGCCCTCCGACAGGCGGGCATAGTATTGTACTCCCAAGACATCCGACGGTACTGGAAGATAAAAGCATCATCATCAGTTACACCATCTTTTGGGCCAGGTCTTATCAAAGACCGGCAGTGCATTAATAGCCACCCCATCAGATAGTGATAAGGCAACTCAATTCGTTCAAAGTTCATCGTTGTGTCGCGTGCAATAACCTTGGATGAAAAAGTATGGTGGCCACGGTGTATACTGCACACCATGGCCGGAAGAAGAGCCAGCCTGACCCCGAAGGCCAGCTTCACGGCAGGAAGGATAAAATTTTGGCTGATCCGCTCAATGGAACCGGCTCCTCCTGAGACTACGCAGTTTCGTAGCCATACCATCAAGAATCCTGCCTGGATTGCCTTCTCCGACAGCGACTGGATATCCTGATAAAAATAATCAAAGGAATCAGTTTGACTCCCAAACGTGTCGCTGAAGGCCTTCGACTTCTTGGCAGTTAACACCAGATCCTGTACTTACTCTAGGGTCAGAGGATTCCGAGGAGTAACCCGGCCTGAGGCACCTAGCTGAAAAAAGTGGGAGAGCCAAGCCCTAGTATATGGAAGGTTCCCTTCCGAGTTACTATCCTTTTTGGTCATCTACTGACAGTAACTGTGATGACATAGTAACTCCTGATAGACAGCAACGAAACCCGGATGTCGTTGCTCCAAATCTTCGAACTCTTCGTTCGTCGGAGTATATACTTCAAATACTTCATTACCCCAAGGTAGCCTAGAGACGGCGTACATCTCATGAAGAGCGAGACCTATCTCCCCCTGGCACGAAGAAGGTCCCCGTTTGCTGGTTGTACATCTCTAAGAGAGCCATGAACAACTCTTAATGATGGGCAGTCCGTGACATGTACCCGGATGGCATGGTAGAGACCAACCTCATGCAGGAAAGTCCCATATTCTTGTAAAATCCACCCGATCAAATTGGCCCATGAAGGGATGGGGCATATCCAGTTCAAAAGCGAGAGACGACCAATGGAATAAGACCCTTTCCGAGCAAGTCGATTCAGGAAAGTATCGGCTTGAGAGAATGAGAAATTGGGACCTTGCGCATTTAAGAAGGTAACCGGGGCTAGCCCCATCACGGAGCAGCTGACCGGTTCCCTGCCCGCGTACGCTGATCTAACATGCTTATTATAGTAGATGTTACCCACAATCATTCCCGACCGGCTCGGGGTCAAGGATTCATGCATCCTCCTGTCCACCGGCAACATATTGAACCACACCAATGGGAAATGATGCTCCATCTGGGGATGTGGATCACCCTCCCGGCAGAAAAAAATTCCAATTCTCGGATATATCCAATACCCAAGAGTTCTTCACAGTTAGGGCATCCCCGAAGAAGAACGCCGGCTTCAGGTACTTTTCCTCCAATCGTCCTGAGTTCAACATGGCACAGAGAAAGCGAAAGGGCTGGTTCTTGATATGAGTCAGCCTCTCCTCAGGCTCATTCTTGGGCAGATGTTCTACCACCTGCCGAACTAGTTGGTCAAGTCGGACTCCTATGGCAAATTGGGCCTGACCCACCAGAGGTTCTCCCGCAGCATTAACTAGAAACTTTACTTAAAAGAGGACAAAAGAAATAAGTTAAAAAGATGACAAAGAGAACTAATTGGTATTTTTGAGCTTATGCTGCTCCAATTTAATGGAGTCTCATGCGGCCCAACTCAGAAAATACTTATCTGGCTCCGTCCAGCGAAGGTTCATGCGGCAGTATTCTCATATGGCTCTGTCTAAACGAAGTCTCATGCGACAAAGTTCGGATAAGTTTATGCGGCTCATGCGACAAGCAAATTCGTGTGAGCCTATGCGGCCCAGCGCAGCTTATGCGGCCCCGTTGGCGAAGTGCTTATGCGGCCACAGTAACAATTCTCATGCGGCTCGGACATGGAGCATACCCCATACGGTTCGGACATGAGACATACATACGACACACATGAAGATGAAGGCTCGCACATAGAGCATGCGACATAGCCATAACAGTTAGGGTTTCAAGCTTACACAGCGTCCTTACCAGCAATAGTGGGGTGGACGTCGGGGTGAACTGTGGGTATGTCGGTTGGAGGAGGAGCTGCCACATTATCATTCATCGCCGCAGTCGAAGTAGAAGCAGCTTTCTTGCCCTTCGCTGCCGTAGCCGACGAAGACGCCGCCTTCTTACCCTTCGCCGCAACAGTCTTCTTTGGAGCCATCGGTGATCAAAAAAGAGGATAACAGTTAGTGCAGGAAAGGCTTGAGTTGAAGGAGAGCGTAAAGAGGTCTCTTCACTTAATTACTCTTATTTATAGGAAGACAAAAGGGGGAGGAAGCACGTGGACTGATGGAGCGCTTCGGGTTGTGTGCTGCAGGAAAACCGACTCCTAGGATTTTGCCCCCTCTCATGAAGGAGATTCATCCAAAGAAAATCAAGAGCTTAAGCTGACTCTTGGGACTCCCCCTCCAAAAGACGGCTCAAATCAGAGGCAATCAATGCAAAGATTTGTATACGTAGCATGAAGACGTTGCAAGGAGCCTATGCGGCCAAGCAGCCCATACGGCTGGAAAGCCCATACGGCTCAGATGGCCATGCGGCTGAGACATCCATGCGGCCAGAACATCCTATGCGGCCCGAAGAGTTTTTACATGGCCATGCTTCTTATTCAAAGTATTTCAATTTGGCAAATTGAAAACTTTGAAGGGGGTCTTGTAGAAGCATGGAAAATAATAAAAAAAGACCTATACGGTCCGACAGAAGGATCCCTATACGGCTCAGGAACCCTATGTGGCTCAGAAGTCCATGCGGCTCAGGGGTCCATGCGGCTCAGATAGATCCATGCGGCTCAGAAAGAAGCCACAACAATTCTTCTCTACATTCGGCTACATTTAATGCCCTGACGGCTGCTCTGATAAATAACAGCCATGACAGCTCTGACATAAGGACGTAATAATGACTCTGACATGATGGCATGATCCTAGGAAAGAGAAGAAAATCTCCTTATAGCTGGCAAAATCTACCAAATCCTGAGGCCACTCCATGCGGCTGCCCATCTGCATGTGGCTGTCTATCCGTATCTCCAAGCGGCTGCCCATCTGCATGCGGCTGCCTATCCCCATGTGGCTGCCCCTCTGTATGCGGCTGCCTATCCCCATGCGGCAGCCCCTCTGCATATGGCTGCCCATCCCCATGCGGCTGCCCATCCACGTGTGGCGCCCATCCTCATACGGCTGTCCATCCTCATGCGGCTGCATGTTTCGTGCGACTAAGAGGACCCCCCATATGCGGCTCGGCCAGGACGATCCAGTTGAGACACGTGACGCTCTTTACGATAATTGAGACACGTGGCAGTCTTATCTTTCGTGGAACTATGGGTGCTAACAAATCCTAACAAAATCAGATTTGTTGTGATCATCATAATGGCCCAGATCAAACAAATTGGATACGTGGCAGGCTATCACAAATCACGAATATCCATGGCAATCAACATTTATTGCCCACAGAGATTTGATACAATCACATTAATTGCTCATTTTATTATATTCAAGATGAACGACCCAGATTCATTGATCCTTAACCGCTGACTTCTGAAAGAGGCAATCATTTGCAAACCCTAATGAGCACACCCCATTCCTATAAATAGCGAGGTGCCATTCCCTTGCAGGAAGCAGAAAAAAAGAGAGACAGAGAGGAGAGAAGAGCAAGGAGCAGCAGAGAAAAGAGAGAGCACTACAGAGACATCCAGAGATCTTGCAACCGAAGGCGCAAGAGAGTCTCCCCACACGTCCAATAGCATTTCTTTACCAGAGCCAAGTCTGCGTCCGATCGTCCAAGGAGTAAGGCAGAGCTGTCGTCGCTTTTCCGAGCCTCTACCGTCACCCCCAGAAAAACTAAACAATTGTACTTAGATTGATGTACCTAGGTTTTCGTCCCTAGGTTTTCTTTGTACGAGCGAGTTTGTATTGTGAAGTAAAAGTCCAGTCCTCTGATATAATTGTTCTTTTCTTTTATAATTCATGGCAAACAGTCTCCACATGTCCTCTACAGGGAATACTAGGGCCCGATAGGCAGGACACCTAGCCGAGTCCTGTGCAGCGTGTCCAACACCAAAAAACCGACACAATATGACACAAAAATACTTTCAGTCTTCACAAATATTTACATACACGTATAGATCTAGGAATCTATGAAATTAGTTTTACAAAAATCAAAAATAAAATCCTATGGGACATTTCATCGAATACCTTGTTTAAATCACTGATACGTATCCGATACGGACACTAAATGGCCGCAGTTTCCTACCAAACTTGACCAACAGCTATGGTATACCTAGATGAACGCATCCATGGAAAGAAAACTAGAATTTGAATAGGTTTGTTGGGTTTTACCTATTGATGGTGAAACCTTAATTTAGAGCTTTTGAATGAGGGCTCCTCTTGAACTTACGACGATCCCGAGCCTCCGAATTCTTGCTAGCTACCCACTAATGGTGTCCTCTACTGTAGAAAGTCCAATGCAAAAGACTAGGCTCAATTTGGAGTTGATTTGGACATTTGGGGTGGAATTAGGGAAGAACACCAAAAGAGGCAATTAAAATGATTTAAAATTATGCTAAAGGGTTAATGTGTTGTATTTATGGGGGGGTGTTTGATGGCTGCCATTTGGTTAGGGTTAGGGTTTATGATGAGTGATCAAGGCTTCTCCAACAAATTCAAGCCAATCTAAGGGCTCACAACTAATGTAACCTTTCTTAACATTTAGCCTAAAATATCCCACTAACAAAATATCTAGATATTAATCTAATTTGATTACTTAGTTGAAACCCTCTAACTTAGTCTCTAGGGTCAGGACTAACATAAAGATTAGGCCAACTTCTAGGTCAAGTCTCAAATAATTAACTAGCACATATTTAATTTATATAATTTACAAATTCATAAAAGTGTTAAAATGACCAAAATATCCTTAGGCTAAAAATTAAAAATATGAGATTCTAATTACATGATTAGATCTCAATGATCATGATTAGTCTTCTAGGTCATGCATGACTAAGGTTACACTATCAAAACACCAAATTCACATATCACCATTTTAAATAGTTTTAAAATAACTAAAAATCACCAAAAAAAACATATCATGACTAAAATCTAATATTTTAATGATTTAAAATACAAAAGTTAAAATTATCCTTATTTTAGAAAAGTGGGTGTTACATAGATTTATTCTAAATAGATACAAATATTTTCTAAGGTATATAGTGATTATAAGATTATTTTCCTAAAATCAAATTCCCTCCTAGATTATTTTGACCACGACTAACCTAATATTCTTATTTTTCCTGCGGATCCTGATTCCTTCATATTAACCCTAGTCAATCAGACTATCCAGGACCCATCGAGATTATTTGATAACTTCTACGATTAATGTATTTAGTATTATCTTACATTTATTTTTTGTTAATTTTCGACATGATGGTTACACAATGTAGTATTTTATGGATTCCTCATATCTTATATTTTGTGATTACTATGTTCGTGACTAATGTATGATTTTCGTGTTCATGACCTGTTTGGATCCATTTGTACTAGTCGGGCAGGAAAATATATTAGTAGGCATATAAATATACCCAAAAATATTCCTTGGTCTTACGTGGAGAATAACAGCCGCACACGACACGTGCAGTTGGATGGATCTTATCTCTAGCCGTTTACATGTCGAAAGTGGTATTTTAACATACTAGATAGATACAGTTTCTGGTTCCACTTTATACATCGCTAGTTGCATGTCTTATCAGTTTTAGTACTGTTCTCACTTGACTATATTGCCCTGCTCATCTGTTTTATTCTATGTTCAGTTTTATGATTCTATGCTCATCTATTCATCATGTACTTCTTTACTATTTACTGTTTTATAGACTTTGTCAACTATTGGAACTGCTGTTAGAAATGTACTCGTTCCATTCCTGACTGGAAACCTTTTTTTCATATTAGTCATGACTACTCTTTATATTGGATCTTTGGGGAGATACGAGTATTTGAAGGCCAAAACCTAAAGACTAGCTAGATAGTTAAGTTGATCAAAAAATTTAGTTACATTGCATTTGTTTCAAATGTAAAACTTGTGAATGTTGTAATTGATTTAGTTTTGTGAACGAGCAAATAAAGTTATATTTTATATGCACTTGTTTATTGCAGGCTAGACATCGTACTACCATCGATGCTGCGGCGTAGACTGGACTTGACTATGAACTCATTTCCGAAAAATGGGTACGAGTCGTGACAAGTTTTTTTGGTGGCCCATGCAGGTCAGTCTTCGCAATATTTATGCGAACTCGTGGTAGTACCATATTAGTCGTACTGCTGCGAACCTGTGACTAGGAACTAGGAAGTGCTCATTCACAACTAGGATTGATTTAGTTTTAGGAGAATAACTAGGACTAGGAAGTCCCTTATTTAATTAATTATTGGTTAGTTAAGATTGCTACATAGGCCATGTGCCTTAGGTAAGGATTTATTGAATTCTAAACCATGTTAGATGTTTGATACGATGGTAGGATCAAGGTGGGTAGACTGTTCGCCCAGTAAACTAGGGACTCCTAGGATTCAATTCATATTCTTGATTATTTGTGCAATTTTACTTTTCTGCCCTCCCTAAAATCATCGTCATATCGTAAGATCCATAGTACTTTATCTTTAGCCAAAAATAATTGTTTCCCTAGGAGTCTATACCTAATTTCCATCCATTGACTTTTAAGCCTAACTTTATTCAATTATCCATATATTAATTTCGATTCAGTTCTTGTAGAAATTTAAGATATATATATTTTTCCTCGATCCTTGAATATTAGAGTAATATAAATTAGAAAATTTTAATTTTCTTATGTTCAATCAATTTTCTAATCGATCGTTTGATTTTAAAAAATTGATACTTTCACTTCAAGGACAGGTACTTACACTTTTTCTATTATGATCATTTTGAAACTGTTTGAATTTCTAGAATCTCCTTTAAAAATCTTATGGATATAGTTGGAATAATTTTCGATAACTTACAATGGCAAGGAAGATGCACATTGTCCCTTTTATTTGAATTATGGAGACTGCGGGTACACTGCAGCCAGCAGCGTACTGGCAAGGCATGACCCTTAAAGTTAAAGTAATTTTAGGTATGCATGGGTTATCGAATATTATTTAAAACTGTGTCTTAGTTGTCCTATTTTGATCTTTGTTGTCTTTATATCAATATTGGATAGTGTCGATATAGTATTTCGATACCATATCATATTTGAATCATGAAACTAGAGTTTATTGCAGCCAGATGTACACTGGCGAGGCATGAATTCTCGGTTAAATAACTTTGAATATACTTATGGTTTTCGAATACTATAGAGACTATGTCTTTTATTGGCATATGACTATTACACCCTCATTTTGGTTTAATTTTGTACCCTATTTTATTTATGTCTTCTCGATAAGCCTTGTAGTCTCTTCCTTACCCATCCTATTAGTTTCCTCCTAGTAATCATTTAGTATATTTTGATTCTATTTCACTAGCATCATAGTCCTACCTAGATCTTGATTATATCATCGTGTCTAAATAACTTTGCCTTGTGCCAAGACGATTTCAAATTATGATCGTTCTTAAACAACTTTGATCATGACTAAACTATTTTGACTATAGTCATATTCATGCCTATACTTCAAACTCTATTATTGCTAATGCTTAGATTTTATTCCAACTTTGATCATGATTATATTCATACTCATGCCAAATTTTAATCATGCTTGGATGACTTGCATGATTAGCCTTGGTCATAACTACATCCTACTTGTATCTAAGTGATTTAATCCTGTTAGACTTGGTCTAACTTTTGGTCGTTGATCATGCTTACCGAATTTCATTTAGTAGCTAATCATGCCTAATGACTTTTCTCGTTTAGCTAATCCTATTTCGGTTCTATCATTAAGCATGCTTAGATTTTAATCTTGACTAGATCCTTTGACCATATAATTTGGTAATATTTGATCGTGCCTAAACAATCAATTGTGCTAAACCGAATTCTTTGATCATCCTTAAACAAAAATTTAATCGTGACTCGACCATTTTGAATATATTCTGGATCATGCCAAATCGCATTATTCCTTAAGGTTTCGGTTCTATCCACTATTGTGCTTATTTAATTTTGATTATTAATCGTATTATTTTCTTGATTATATTCTTAGTAGTGCCTACTCCTATCCTTTTAAATTTTGAGGACAAATATTTTCTAAGGTGGGTAGATTTGTGAACCCTCTTCCTAAATTTTTAAAACTTTATCTATTTTATTTTTATTTTTAAATATTTTTCTAGTAGAAAATAAATTTTATCTTTCTATAAAATATATTTTTGGATGATAAAGAAATTTGTCAAATTATTTACAAAATAATATTTTGTAATAATATAAATATATTATACAATTATTTGATTTATTATTATCAAGTATTATTTTACAATTTGATATTTATGATAATATACTGATAAAACTATTTGGTTTATCACTATCATTTATTTTAAAGATTTAATGTTAGAAAGGCTATTTTAAATATCATTAGATATTATTTTATCTTATTGTAGTAATCGATTATTCGATTAAGATTTCAAAAGTATATGATTTAAATTACTGATAATATCGAATATATACTTTAAATATTATTATGATAATTATTTATTTTGATTATGATTCGATCGATTTTGTTTAAATGTTATTTGATTTGGATTTGAATTTATATGATTTAAACTTTTGATAATATTAGATGTTAATTTAAATTGGTATTGTTCTTACAATTGGTTTTGATTATATTAATTTGTTTTAAATATTTATTTGAATTTAAATTAAAGGGAAAGGTTATCTAAAAGGATTGATAATCCTTATCGAACTAGGAGAGTAAACCTCCTATATAAGGAGAGCTGCGTCTATTTTTCTTCAATCCAAACAATTCATCAACCATCACCATAACCACCGTGTCCATATCCACCACCCCTTCCACTATTTTTAGTCATCTACATTTATATTTTCCCTCGTGTCGGATAACCCCGACATGCCATACAATCCAAATCCTTACAGACGATGATTCTTGCATCTGTGTCGACATCCCGATACGGGAAGTACAACCACTCTCCATATTCGGCCTGCCGTGGCAGTCACCATGACTGATCCTCCCTTAGTGTTGCCTCGTCTTGCCACTGTCAAACCCAGACGAGCTCCGGCGACCCATCTTCCCAAAACCACCACCAACAGCAGCTTAGCAAAACCTTTCTGACCTCCTCCTTGTGCAATGCCCACTACCGTCCCATGGTCGACCTCCGACCGTCTCCACAGCCACCACATAGTCGCCATCCAGTATGACCATTGGGACTCCTCCACAACAACACCAAACTAGACCCCGCCAAATCGACTGAGTCGATACACTGCCATCACCACAGAAAAATACAAACAAAAACCCAAAATCACCGCACACACCACCATAACCCACCGCCCTCATTGTCTCCATCACCGAAACACTAACCCCCAAATGCCACTACCACCAAATCACAGATTACCACCCAAGGAAACCCGCCACCAAATCACTTTGATCGTGATTATTTTGATCATATTCACACTCGTGCCAAATTTTAATCATGCTTGGATGACTTGCATGATTAGCCTTGATCGTAACTACATCCTACTTGTATCTAAGTGATTTAATCCTGTTAGACATGGTCTAACTTTTGGTCGTTGATCATGCTTACCTAATTTCAATTAGTGGCTAATCGTACCTAATGACTTTTCTCGTTTAGCTAATCCTATTTCGGTTCTATCCTTAAGCATGCTTAGATTTTAATCTTGACTAGATCCTTTGACCATATAATTTGGTCATATTTTGATCTTACCTAAACAATCAATCGTGCTAAACCGAATTCTTTTATCATCCATAAACAAAAATTTAATCGTGACTTAACCATTTTGAATATATTTTGGATCATGCCAATTCATATCCTTCCGTAAGGTATCTGTTCTATCCATGATTACGCTTATCTAATTTTGATTACTAATCGTATCATTTTTTTGATTATATTCTTAGTAGTGCCTAGTCCTATCCTTTAAAATTTTGAGGACGAAAGTTTTTTAAGGTGGATAGATTTTTGAACCCACTTCCTAAATTTTTAAAACTTTATCTACTTTATTTTTAATTAAATATTTTTCTAGTAGAAAATAAATTTTATCTTTCTATAAAAGGCATTTTTGGATAAAGAAATTTGTCAAATACCATATCGTATGGTGATAGCAGTATTGCCCATGTCGCTAATCGATAGTTTAGTGCTCCCTATTTCGTCATCAGAACTCTGAGTGGATTAACACGGGAGATGACATGGATTGTCTTTTTCGCTGCATAGTGATAAGTCTTTTCTATAGCGAAGACCAAAGCTAGGCACTCTTTCTCGACGGGGTTGTACCGGTGTTCGGCCCCGATCATAGTCCTGGTTAGGTAGTATATGGCTTGTTTATGACATGCATCACTTTTCTGAGCAAGCAGGCCGTCGAGAGAATGGTCCACTGCACGAATGTAGAGTAGGACGGGTCTGCCCACAACCAGCACTACTAGGACCGGGGGATTCACTAGGTATGCTTTGATATCATCGAATGCTTTCTGACACTCGTCGGTCCAGACATAGGAAACTCCTTTGTTTATCAGTTTGGTGAAGGGTTGGCATCGTCTAAAGAGATTTTCTATAAACCTTCTGATATATACGAGACGTCCTTGTAAGCCTTGAAGTTCCCTCAGATTCTTCGGAGGGCGCATATCAAGGATAGCCTTAGTCTTTTTTGGGTCAATATAGATACCCTTTGTAGTGATAATGAAGCCCAAGTACTTGCTGCTAGAGACCCCAAAGAAGGATTTAGCTGGCTTCATCTTGAATTGATGTGCCCGTATGAGATCGAAGACTATTCTCAGAACCAGCAGGTGATCACTCCGTAAGTGACTTTTAATATCGATGTCATCAACATAACATTCGACTGTTTTACGAAGATACTTGCGAAAGATGGTGCTCGTAGCCCATTGGTAGGTTTTACGTACATTATTTAATCTAAAGGGCATCACTGTATAACAATAGATCCCTTTTGGGGTGCGAAACGATGTGTGCTTCTCATCGTCCGGGAATATCTTGATTTGGTTTTAACCCGAGTATCCATCCATGAAGAACATGTGTTCGAAGCCTCATGTATTTTCAATCATTATGTCGATAATCGAAAGAGAGAATTCATCCTTCGGACAAGCAAAGTTGATATCCCAGAAGTCTATGCAAACCTAAATTTCTCCGTTCTTTTTGCTAACGGGAACGATGTTGGCTACCAAGTCTGGATGTTTTTTCTTACGAATAAACCAACTTGTTATGAGTTTGTCCATTTCTTTCTCAATGGCGTCTATGATATTAGGACGGAAGCATTGTTGTTGCTGTTTAACAGGCTTATTATTAGGTAATATGTTAAGTATGTGCATTAAGCAAAAGTTTTTGCTAACAAAGATGGCCTTGAGTGAGGTAAGATGGGCTTATCATTAGGTAAGATGTTAGGATGTTAAGGATTCCCGATCTTTCCGTGATAAGTTATTGCTAACAAAGATGGGCTTGAGCGAGGATTCATCCCCTAAGACGATTTGTTCAACTTCATCTTTAGTGGGAGGGTTTCGTTGCTCGAAACACAATTCCCGTGAGATCCTATGGATTGAGTCCAAGGTTCTTCTTTAAAGAATTCCAACGTATGATCATTGTCTTCCTCTATAGGATGTGCGGAAGTCATATTAGCTGACAACACCTACCTAATAATTGGACCGATGCTAGTATCGGAATCTAAAGTGGAAGTTTCATATGAATCAAAATGTATCTCAGCCTTAGTTTTTGAACTCTTTTGGGTTGTTGGAGGCGTTGTGTAGCCCACCCCCCGGCGAGTGCGGTGGTAGTAATCCTGAGGTTTTTTTCTTCGGGAGAGGAAGTCATGGGGGAGGCGTCGACCTTTACCGTAGTTCAACCCTTTACCGCTATTCAAGTCATAACCCATATTTTGGATGAGATATTTCGCTTGAGGGGTATAGCAGTACATTTGTATTTTGCCGTTGTCGGGCTCTGGTTCGACTGGAGGGAGGTCCAAAGATTATAGATTTTTTATATTTTTTTAGGTAGAACCACATAACAGATGCCTCGGTACGAGACAACCCGATCTACAGTATTGACGGTTGTTACTTGTGTTTGCAATGATCCTAAGGCATTATCTAGAGTATACATAACATTCCAATGCAAAAGATTAGAGTAGTTCAAAGATAGCCTTTTATTGACAAAATAGTATATTTTATCCCATGGGATTACATCATCAAGCGAAGGTGCCTTAGTATGGGCAGATATATAATCCCATAGCTTTTCATCTGTAGAACTGGGACAATTATTGGAGGAGGTGCCAGAACTTTTTGCCGTAGCTTGGCCATTAAAAAACTGACGTCCTAGCATGAGGAGTTTTTGGAGACCTTCTCGGCAATCTGACCCTGATAGGTTCCTAGGACCTACTTGAGAGTTTGACGACCAGGGGAGCTGGAGCCTTCCCATGCAGCTTAGCCAAGAAAGGAGCTGACACATTGGAAGGTTTTTCGTTGAGTTATACTCTTAATGGTTCTTCCGTCACTACATCGACTTCTGCTTCGTCATCCGCATCATTGGCATCGTCGCCCAAGTGGACTGACTTTTACAGATTAGCGTCGGTATAGAATGCATCGATCCCTCTGAAGGGATCAACATCAGCAAACTCTGTTCTAATGATGTCATAATCGACTACATACTTCATATATTGGTGATGGATGGATGGCACAATCATGTACTTGTGTATCCACGAGCGTCCCAATAGGATATTATAGGATATGTCATAATCTATGACATAGCAGGTCACCTCCGTCTGGCACCTATCTGGCACTTCAAGCGGATCTTACCCAATGGATTGCTCTTACCAGCATTGAAGCCTCTAATCGTAGTAATGGATGCCGTTAGTCGATGCATTCGTATTCCCAGGGTCTGAAGTAGACTCTAAGGAATGATACTGAGAGAAGAACCTGTATCGATATGTATCCGGTCAACCTTGATGGTACCAACTATCCTATAAATATAGAGGTCTCTTGTGTCTATTATTCTCGAACAACATAACCAATTGAGAGAATGTAATGTTAGGGATGATGTCTCCCATATTTTGGCGGTGTGGACACGCGGCTGGGTCCTTTTCAGGATGCTGGACCGGGCTTATGAAAGACTCGGTATCTCTCAATGCTTCATATAGAGCATACCGAATATCTTTGGATTGTCGGAGAAGCTCAAACAGAGACAAACGAGCTGGAGTATTGGCTAGCAGTGCCAATATGTCAATGTTGTGGGGTTTGAACAACCCCAAAGCACCGTCTTTTCTCAAAGGCTTGTCAAAATGAGCCTCTTTTTGTTTTGTTTGTCCATCACCGGAGGTTGGGATGGACCCTCCTATGAAGTAGCGGGAGGCGCTTCTTCAGCCAAAACTTTCTCCTGCTGGTACTTTTGCTTTGACCTTGTTGCAACTGGCAAGGCTTCTTCTGACGAGGCAGTGACCATATGGCAGGATTTGGAATTTTTGCCTTTGCTTTTGGTGGTAGAGCATACCACTGATTGGTTAGCTCTAGGGCTAGATCTGGATGAACCTACACTATTTTGTCCCGAGATGTGGCAGGTGGAACCAGCCCACCTACGTTGTCATGGGTTGAAGGAAGGTTGGTTACTTCTATTGTCGCCTTTGGGATGGAGATGATGCCGTCTTGGGCCTCAGTTGGTTGAAGGGAAATAAAATTTGCCGATACTCACTTGTCCTCATAGTCGAGAGTGAGGATGTTTGCATTGATCATGCGTTGGATGTAGTTATTCAGTACGTAGTATTCTCGAGTTGGATGCCCGATGAACTGATGAAAGTGGTAATACTTTGGGATGCCGACTCTGTCAACCTCAACGGGGCACTTAGGGTCAGATAATTTGATTTTATCGTCCTACATAGGTACCTCGAAGAGCTGCAGAGTGTGTTCATCATTGAAGGAGTAGACTTCCTTTTGCCATGGTAGGATTGGTGGTTTCTGAATGGGAGCTGACGCACCCTTGGAGGCATTAACAGTCAATACTTATTTACCCTTGGATTCACGCCCGTTGTTGCTGATGTTGGAAGGGAATTTTCTTTTATCATCCAACACAGGGAAGTTGTCCTCGAGAAGATGAGCATCCCTGGCCTTTGTTTCATCACTACCGACACTGATAATAAATGAGGTCCAGTCTGTGTATTCGGTAGAATCAGCCCAAAGTTTGACTGCTGATGTCATGTTCTTGTAGCAAGAATCCATTAGCATAGGCTCCGGCATTCCAAAAAAAATCTCAGGGCTGTCTGACGAAATTGTTCGATTTAGGCTCGAACTGGTTCCTTTTCCTTCTGGGTGAGGTCCATGAGAGAAGGCATTATTATGTCCATTCTGCCCTCATATAATCGAGAGAGGAAAAAAGCTTCATATCCTCAAAGGAGGATATACAATTGTCAGGGAGGATGTAAAACCATTTGTAAGCAACCCCCTTTAATACCTCGAAGAATAGACTAGTGAGCAAGGCATCATCTTTTGAGAAATGCTCCGTCATAGAGGCAAAGTATGTTAGATATCGACGGGGAGACTCCTTTCCGTCAAGTGGAGTCAACGTTTGTGGTTTATACTTGGGGAGATAAACCACATTGTTCCATTCAGAAGGGTAGGGTTGCCTGATCTAAAGTTTATGATGCTCCTCCTGTATGTCCTTAGCCTCTACGTGAGTGCGTTGGTCCTCGAACAATTCCCTTGTTGAGGAGGGAGTGGATTGTTTGCCATGACAAAAGTTATACAAATTTTTTGTATTTTAAACGATAAAGAGTACAAAAGATTTCTAAACAGGAGATCTAGGTACGAGAATTTCTAGAAAAGTATAACGGTGGGGGACAAGCACTACAACAGCTCCTTTACTCCATTGACGATCTGACGACGAACTGAACTTGCACTAACTTTCTGATGCTTATTAGTGGTACTCGGGGGTTACCGATCAAGAAGATGCCGAAGAGTTCTTGAATGAAAGAAGGCTCCTTCTATTTGTAGGCAAGCACATGTATAATGTGCATAAGGGTTTCTGGTGTGCAGGAGCGCTGCACGCACAAGATTGCGGGAATATCTGTTGTAACTGATCTGTGAAGGCTGTAGCTTAGCTGACACATTACGGTTGTTGGAATCATCCGTGATCGAGATCTTGGACAGTTATCATCCTTTATCAGTATGACTGTTAATTGACACATGGCGTGTGTCCATTGCTTGATGGCTTTGCTCAGATGAAACCGACTAGATCTTACTCTTATCGAGAGAACGGCTGTTTAAACAAACTGAAATTCGATCTCATCTCAAGAGCGTATGGTTTAAAAAAATTGGATTTGATTGCATCTAAAAATTACAACTTGTTAAAACAAACTAAATCTGACTCTATTTTAGGGGTGGTAGTTTGAACAAACAGGATTTGATTGTATCTGGAAAGATACACCAAACTGAATCCAATTGTATCTGAGAAGATATAGCTACCGTACTGTCCATGTGGCATGATGCCATGTTCTAGGGGAACTACGGTATACGAGCTGCGCTTTTGGGAGTGTTCGAGCCACTGCACTTTTGGGTGACGAGGAGGCTGCTATGGTGGCGACAAAGTCACTACGCTTTCGGGCGACGAGAAGACTGTGCCTTGAGGCAACAAAGTCACTATAATTTTGGGCGACGAGGAGACTGTGCTTGAGGCGACGAAGTCAGTACACTTTTAGGTGACGAGGAGACTGTGCTCTTGAGGCATCGAAGTCACTACGCTTTTGGACGACGAAGAGTCTGTGATTAGGCGACGAAGTCACTGCGCTTTTGGATGACGAGAAGACTGTGCTCTTGAGACAATGAAGTCACTACGCTTTTGGGCGACGAGGAGACTGCGCTTGAGGCGACGAAGTCAATACGCTTTTGGGCGACAAATAGTAACCTATATTTTATAATCAATATGACTTTAGAGGTTCTTTACCATAGCTTTAATTTTTGAAGTACAACAATTATCAATTTCTCAAATCTAGTTCCATACTCTTAATCTAGATGAGTCCACCTTCATTTTGATGTATCATCACACTCAAATATGTTCCCATGCACTACATATTTCTTGTACAATTTTGGGGTCAAAATTGTTATTTTAGCAATTACCGTAAAATTGGATGTATTTTTCAATTTCGATTTGAGGCCCAAATTCGATCCAAACGATTCAATTCAATATATGGTTTTGACATATTTTGAGCCTACTACACACATGTCAACATTGTCTCACTCAATTGAGTTCTCATGTGCTATTTATTTTTAAATGGCAGACAAGACCTATTAAACGGCTTTTCGAGGTCAATTTCAATTCCATAAACCATACAGGCCTAGAACTAGTTCAATTAGCCTTGGTTGAGCCTATAATAGGTTATCATAACTAATTAGGATAAATTACATTACTTTTAGAGGATTTTGTACAATCATAATAGATTTGAAACAACCCACCATTGACTTTCTATATTAGGAAACCCATTAATTACCTATTAATTTAAATATGCATATCTTTCAAATGGTGCAACCAAATCTTACCAAAATTTCCTAAAATCTTCCTTAGACAAACCCTAACATATATAAACCTCAAACCGTATAATTTAACCTATATTTTAGTTTCTACCTCCCTCCAAAAGTTCTAATTCCGAAATTTTCTTCCAGCCTTGGCCGCGGACAACACCTTGTGACGTACCGACAGTTTTGACCCTTTCTTGACCTCCCATGACGCTCCATGAATATTGGTTGTGAAGCTAACATGACCCTTTATAATCCTATTAATTCCCTATACGTTCATAATCCCTTCTAGTACACCAAAATAGCCATACAAGTCAATCGAAGTTTGGGATACAAGTCTGAATTCATTCCAGCAGGTATGTTGTTTTGTATCTATGGTTTTATGTACTTTCCGACCTCATCTTTTCATAAAACTACAACTAGTGGAAAGATCTATGTGATTATTTTTATATTCAATTGGCTACAGTTCTAAACGGTTTGGCCGGGACGTCCGTTCTACATAAAGGTGTCCAGAATAGTCTAGTTCTGTTGCAAGCCAACTTTCATCAACTTTTGGGCCACTTCGACCTCTTGTATATTTTGGTAAGAAACTATACTTCCTAAGATTTCTAACGCATATACGTTTGCAGCATTTTGACTTCGTTTGTTATTTATTAAAAATTTGGACGTTTCACCGTAATATCAAAACACTAAAATCTATGAGTTCTACATGTCCAATTGATTTGAAACATCGTATACCATCTCAAATTAATTTTGCATGTTTTGATGTGTATTTTTTTAATCTATTTATCACTTTTTTTTAGAATTAAAATATTTTAAAAAATTATTATTTTGGGATCAAAACTCTGAACCAAGTCAATGAATATTGATGACGGATCAATATGAGACACCTATTTTTCTACGAATAGAATACAATAAATATTATTATAAAATATTTCTAACTATTTTTCTAGAATTAAATATGATATTTTTATGTTATTAAAATATTACGTTAATGGGAAAGTTTAATGCTATATATGTTCGATTGAGTCAGGTAGTTAATGTGACTAATATATATATATATATATATATATATATATATCCAGGCTGCAGCTGTGAACTACTACTCCAACCTTTTCTCTAAAGGTAAAGTAGTCAAAGACGCCTCGTTATTGTTCGTTATACCTTCCCTCATTAGCGACCTCGACAACGTCACCCTGCTGGCCCCCACTACGGAAGAGGAGATTAGAGCGTGATCTGGTCCATCAACGAACACAGCGCCCGGGACCGGACTGGTTCAACGGGGTCTTTTTCAGAACTTGCTGGGACATTATTAAAGCTGACTTAATCGAAGCTACTACAGCCTTTTTCCAAGGGGCTCGATACCCCAAATCGATCTCCTGCACCAACATCATCCTCATCCCTAAAAAAGACAACCCCAAATCTTTCAAAGACTTCCGTCCGATCAGCCTCTGCACCTTCACCAACAAAATCATATCCAAGATGTCGCCAATCGCATGTCTGATCTCTTCCCGAAATCATCTCGGAAGAGCAAAGCGGATTTGTCAAAGGGCACAACATATCAGACAACATCCTTCTAGCCCAAGAGATGATCACATGCATGAAGTTCCCATCGAGGGGTGGTAACGTGGCCATCAAACTAGACATGAAGAAAGCGTACGATCGTATGGATTGGCAATTTATGATATGGGTTCTCAGACGTTCGGTTTCCCCGAACCTTGGATTGACATCGTCTTTAGATCGATCAACAATGCGTGGTTCTTCGCTGTCATCAACGGCCAGGCGGCGGGATTCTTCCGATCCACCCGCGGAGTTAGACAAGGGGACCCTCTTTCCTCTACCATTTTTATTATCGCGACCGAAGCCTTCAGTAGAAGCCTGAACAATATGCCCAACTTGCCTGGCTTCAACCACTACCACACCACCACCGGCTGCCGCCTCATCACTCACCTGGCCTACACTGACGACATTCTCATCTTCTCCTCCGGAGACAGCGGATCGATCGAGGTCGTCCTTCGTACGGTCAACAAATACCGCCTGCCCGGTCAGCGCGTCAATAACAACAAGAGCGTTATCTACACCCACCACAAAGTCGACAGAACCTGATCTACTCTTCTCACCAACATGACATCTTTCCGTACGGCTTACCCTTCTTTCTCTACCTCGGTTTCCCTCTGGTTTACGGTAAGACCAACTCGGGTATATACGACCACCTGGTTGACAAGATCCGCAAACTCATCGTGGGATGGCACAATTCTACCTTATCCCCGGAGGAAAAACAATCCTCATCAAGCACGTCCTTTCATCCATCCCGATGTACACCCTGATCGTCTGCTCCCCTCCTAAGAAGGTTCTCTACTCTCTCGAAACCCTTTTCGCCAAGTTTTTCTGGGACCACAATGACGGCAAGGACAAACATCACTGGGCCAGCTGGGAGACCATGGCCAAACCAACGGACGAAGGGGGTCTGGGTTTCAGCAGGCTGACACACATTGAGCATGCATGTTCCATCAAGCTCTGGTGGAAGTTGCGTACCGAGACCTCTCTATGGACGAGGTTCATAGAGCTAGATACTCCAGATTTTCTCATCTGTCGAGGCAAGCTCTAACAACAGATCCTCACTGTCGTGGCCGCATTATCCAAGGTCGTATCACCGTGATCCCCTCATCCGTCTTCAATTGGCGATGGAAGCTCGTCGGTATACCAGGAACGGTGGATTGGAGGAGACATCATCCATCCCAACATTCATTCCCCTCCGGAGTGCCAAATTAGGGACCTTTGGGAGGACAACTCGGAAGGAATTGGAGGAAGGCGAGACTGGCTTGGTCAGCCAGCGGCCACCAGCCTTCTAGCTGCTAATCTGTAGATCTCGAGCACGCAAGACTCTTGGAGATGGTCCCCCAACCTGAGCGGGCTATTCACTCTAGCATCTGCTAGACTGGTCGCCAGAGGTAGTGGGACCCAGCATCCTGTGCTAGGCAAGTTTTGGCAGGCTTGTATCCCCACCAAATGGTCCATCCTCATTTGGCGAGCTCTTCGCCGCAAGCTTCCGACCGATGACTCTATCCGTGCCATGGGATTCAGCCTCGCTTCGAGATGCTACTGTTGCGAGGAGCACTCGACGGAGTCGGTTGAGCACGTCTTCCTCTTGGGAGATCTCGCAACAGATCTTTGGTCCGAGCTATATAATAGACTTAATATGACCCAACCTTTCGGGGGCTTCTACGATCTCCTGGCCTACTGGAGCCGCTCCCATGGCCACCAGATCGTAGCAGCCGCAGGGCTTTGGGTGTTTGGAAGAACAGAACAAATTCAGATACGAAAGTCGGCAACTCCCCTTCATCAATTGGCTAAAGAAGTCGTCAGACAATGCTTCAAAGCGAGGAGGCGCTGCTCCCATGCACCCCACTCCTTCTGGGAGGCTCTGGCTTAGGCCCCCTTCCCCCACTTTTTCCATTTTTTAGTCTTCGTGAGTTCTCTCACGTTTTTGCTTTTCTGTCCTTTTGTCGCGCTAGCGCGCTTACTTGTATAGGCTACGGCATTTTGCGCCTATTACTTCAATAAATTCTCAGTTCCATTAATATATATATAATATATAATAATATATATATTAATGTATTTTTTTTTAATTATATATATATAATATATATATATATATATATAAAATATATATTATATATATATATATATATATATATATATATATTATTATTGGTCTACAAATATGGCTGAGTACTAGTTTAGTTATAATATATTGAGTTAAGACTATATAGGGTATAGTTACATAAATAATGTGAGTATAATATCGATGTATCATTTATTTGGTAGATTGATTTATTCTAAGAGATCGTGACGGTTTGACCGAGGATACCAGAGTCAGACCATTGTACACATCTTTGGAGACTACATGCAAGTATACATTATCCTATGTACAGTTTATTACATGCATTCTTTCTATTATTCCTGTTTGTACATGTCTCTTTTCTTTTAAGTATTTGTTACCTACCATATTTTTTTTCATGTTTTACCATAACACCTACTTGTCATTTACTTTTCATACACTTTCATAGTGTTCGTGTCAATCCCTTGTTACGTACCATGACTTGTTCCCACACTCGATCGTTAGTACGCATCGTGCTGCGAGAAACTTTACTTTGTGTTATTTCTTTTCCTTTCAGTTTTGTGTTTATTTACTGTTCATTTGGCATGTTATTATGTATCTTACTATGTCCCCTGAGGACTTGGTGTTCTCTCCAGATTTTGTAGAGCTGCTAGAATAGAAGGGTAGTTGGTGGTTGTTTCTCCAGGATGTCAGGTATGATTAGTTGATATTGTCATCATGTTCTTCCTTACTTTATATTTTTGTCCTAAATTGACTCATGCTACTAATAAAACTAGTATTTTACAAGATTCATCTTTCTTCTAGCTTGGTCATGATATATTGGTTATTGGGGATCCACTCTAATACATTTATCTATTCTAGGATTGTCTGATTAAATATTGTGCACTTTTTTCGCTATTCATGTTACTATTTTATGGATTGAGATATAGTTGGACTTGCTAGTTATAATTAGACTGAACCTATAGACAGGTTATACTATTCGAGTAGGCCTGGAGTCCATTTGATACGTAGCTGGCATGTTTACGTATCCTGATCCTATGTATTTTGGGACTGGACGTTACACTATCTTTCAATCGTGCTACGTTTCCTCAGCCATATTTGGAACTCAATCTTGTCCAGCTCTGTATCAATATTTCCTATATGATCCATATCCATTTTCTCGATTGTGTCATCCATTTTGATACATATTAACTTTTCCTCGATTAATCTATCTACTCTATCCTTCAATATTTTATAACTGACACAATCTCAACCCGATGCAAGTGCATTGTTTCTTGTTCATTCGAACCACTCTCATCTGAAACATCAAGATCACAACTAACTCTGTAATACTCAATCTAAGGCTTTGTATATCGTGTCGCTTGTTAATAGACTCATTGGTACCCCAAATCCTCAATTCGATCGAATATCCCCAAGGCTATCCCATACACCACTTAGGTACCGAATCACTCGACAAATCCTCGAAATGATTGTTCGAGTCATAATTGTCCACTTTGATTCTTCGGCATAACCATTCCCAAAAATCAAAGCTCGATCAATCTATATCGCATCGATGACATCGTCTTTCGATAACACCTCTATTGATAGCTATTCAGTATCCCATGAGTCTGGACCAACTCATCCTTGTTCAAATATATTTTGATCCAGCACACGACTCGCTATCATCTATGCAAACGTAGGTGTGTATAGCCCAACACAACTCAGCCAACCATGCCTCAAATGAAACTATCATTATTCAACCAATTCTCGTATCAGTTTATACAAAATATCTAGACTTATTGTATAGAACATCCCGTAAAACATTGAGAGAGACACCAATAACATCGATTACGAAAACAACAACATCAAAGTTCAAAAGAATTCAATCAAAGTCTAAGGATATAAACCATGCTCTAATACCATTATGTGATGCCCCGGTTCTGCAGAACCGATCGTCCTCGCTAGGGCATGATGTCGTGTGAGCCTACATTGCACTCGCGCAAGGTGAATACCTGAAATAACATATTAGAATCTAGACAAGAGTTACACAGAAGTCCCAAAGCAGAAAGGTTAAAGCAACACGAGACATGTAAAAAATGATACTCTTTAATATTGAAAATATGATTACAAAGGTACGACACCAAATTTACAAGTCACTCAAGCTCACACTCTCTGAGTACAATCATTCAGCTCACTCTCATCTCTCAATACAAACATACCCCTTAGGCTTACAACTGATGAAGGCGATGTCCATACATTATATCTTTATATGTAAAGTCTTCAACACGGTCGCACATCTCGAAACGCCAAGAAACTCCATGCCTTAGCACATCCAAGTGAGATCTGCCTAGAACGAACAAGTACCTGTAACTTACGTGCAAACTGGTAGGGTGTTATTACACAACCGTACTAGTAGGAAGCATCTCGCATACCCATACAAAATCAACACGTTATTTTAGTGGGTGCAACTTATTCTTTTGTGGTCTTTCTAATCTTGTCTTAAAATCAGTTTCAAGACAAAGACTCCCATTCTACTTAGTGACGCAACGACATAGTCGTGCCATAAAACTCATTCATGTATCAACATTGGGGTCATGCATCACAACATAGCGTAATTTATGCAATACATGCCTTATGGCCTTCCTCTATTTCATCGTGCCATTGGCTCAAGCATAAACTTGTGAACTCAGTGTCAATGACTCAAAATATGACACTACATCTCATGCCGAAGTACGTGTTTCTGCTATAACTAAATCTTAGGATCTGTACACGTGTTGTATAAAGTGTACACATTTCTTGAATTCCTTTATGTCGTGCATACACTTCTTGACACAATCTAAGGTATGTGGATTGTCGCTCTTATGCCGAATCAATCCATATGAAAAGCCACTGGCACCACAAGCCATCTTGGACTATTATAAGATGAAAAGGCTTCGTATCAATGGCACGCTCTTTAGTGGTCAGCCATACGCTCACTGATGGCAGATTTATACCTATAATTCCTCCTAGGCTGACACAAATTCGGTGCCCCGAAGATCGTTCATGGAACTAATAATGACCATGTAAGACTGGGCTCAACTCACCATGCTACTGAACCATTTCTCATGCAGTTCCTAAAACCAGTAACTGCCTCGACGACCACAGTCCTGAGCACTTTCAATGTTTCTAACTTCTTTTTGACTCAAACCCAGTAACGACTATTTGATAGCCTTGTTGCCTACTTTGAACCAACTGTATTCTGTGTAGTGCCATCATCTCTTTATTAACAAACCTACTTAGTGCATGTGAAAACTCTATTTATTTAGTATAAAGGTGAAGCTGAGGCAAGTTCATTGAAGTTACCTACCTGAGCAAGGAGTTGACTTGGTCGAACGAGACTTCGAGCAAGCTTTTGCATAGACAAGTCCAAACGCCATTTCATTCCGATCCATCCGATTGAACTGAGCGGGGCGGGGCACTAAAGTATGCCCAGCCTAGCACGAGCTCGACCCAAAAATTCGACCCATGTGTTGGCCCGACCCGATTCATCGTGGGCCCGGGCAGGCCCGAACAAGTATAGTGGGTTGTGTTGGGTCACACATACTGGCCTGTAAGATAGGCCGGTGTAGAGCCCAAGCTTGACCTAACCCGACCCGGATTGGCCTGTTGTCTACTCTTGTGCTGCAAATCATCCCGAAATGGTCAAACTCCATACATTCACTTGCACTGATTTATTATCCTCACTGGCTATGATTCATTAGAAAAATAAAGTAATGCATCAAATTGCTTTAACTAGGTTCATCCCTAAACGGTCAAACCCACCCCATGCATGATGCATGCACTGAGTTTTAATTAGGTTCGCTAAAAATGGACAATACAATAAAGTGACAAATTGGAAATGAACGAGCCAATAACCCTGTCTGCAACACTCAGAGTCTCTCCTTCACTATGTTTCTCAAACCGAGTAGCCTTACCTTTCTTTTAATGAGCCCGCTCGGCCCATGGCCTAGCCCGACCTAGGTACATTTCGGCCCGGCCTGAAGCCCACCATGCCTTTGGCTACATGTCGAGCTGGGGTATTCCATATTAGAGCCGGCCCAGCCCATTAAGTGCATAGGCCATATGAGCCTAGTCCAGGCATGGCTCAGCTCGGTCCACCCAAATCCATGTTGGGTCGGGCCGACTTGACTGGCCTACGAGTTACTTTGTTAAAAATTCCTTAAAATACTAATATTTAATATATTTTTATTAGTTTCTAAAAAAGAGAAAAAAAAGAAAGAAATAATAATCTGTTGTGATTTGGATAAACCCAAATATGGATGCCCTTATCCATACCCACAACAACCTCGATCATATTCGCTCTATATATGTTATCAATGAGAAAAGCTACGTACATTTCTTTTATGGCTACCAATTTCTTCTCTTTCTCTTCTATTTTCATAACACCTTATCAGCACGAAAGCTGGAGAAGCTCTATAACGAATGCTTGAGAAGCTTTATGACTGCTCGCTCGAGGACTTTCAGGCCACCACCTATGACTGCTTGCTCGAGGAGTTTCAGGCCACCACCGGAAAAAAAAACTCTCGAGGAGTTTCAGATCACCGCTGAAAAAGATCAAAGACGGTTCAATCCAACCAGGTTTATAGATTTTTTTTCATTTGGTAAATAATTTGTGCTATGATTTGAACCCCAAAATTGCTTATAATTTTATTGTTCACGGGTATGCATGTAATGTAATTATTCTTGGTTTTGTCCCAAGATTTATATTAAATTAGTAGTGCACACAAAATGCTTTAAGGTAATATCCTTCTATTGCACACATGCATATATTGTCCCTATCTAAAGTTGATATTATGTACATATACAAGTCCATTAAATAAGATTTTGGATATGATTTGACTTATAAAATTTAGTGCATATAAATTTAAACTATATAGTGATTAATATTGGATCGTAATGAGAATTATAGATCTGATTGATCTTTTGGACACATTCGTCCATTTGATAGATTGATCGATATATAATTTAGTTTATTATGCCCGTTCGGATAGATTGATCGATATATTATTTACTATGTCTTTTTCATCTTATCAGTGTTCGTATTGACATTGTGAAATATACTTTATGTGATTCCAGTACAAATTTTTCACTGGAATTGTTTTATTACTTAATAGCCTTGTATCATTATAGTTTAGATATTATTAAATCTGTGTGTTAGCTATATTTAATTTACTTAGTTTGATTTGAATTTTATATAAATTTGGTTCCATGATATTAAATACTTAAGTCATTATTTGTGCTTTATTATTTTTGTATTTAAATTTTGTTTAAACTTGATTAGAACATAATATGATTAATTTCGTAATCATATACAACATCAAAATGACTGTGCTCTTGAGGCAACGAAGTTACTACGCTTTTGGGCGATGATGAGACTGTGCTTGAGGCGACGAAGTCACTACGCTTTTGGACGACGAGGAGACTGTGCTCTTGAGGCAACGAAGTCACTGAGCTTTTGGGCGATAAGGAGATTGTGCTCTTGAGACAATGAACTCACTATGGTTTTTGGCTTCCTTCAAAAAAGTGGCATGTTGTGTGTGACCTGCGTGCCATAGAGGTTGCACTTTTGGAGAGTTGTGCTTCCGGGGAGCTCTGAGGTAGATGTGCTTCTGTGAAGTTCTCAAGAAGCTGCGCTTCTGGGTAGTTGTGCTTCTGGGTAGCTACGCTTCTCGACGACTATGAAGGAACTGCACTTCTGGGTAGCCACGAAGGAGCTGCGCTTTTATGAAACGTCGAAGTCATTGTGCTCTAAGAAAATTAATGACCATTTTTTTAAATAGTTGAGTCCAACATTTTTTTAATTGCCACAGCTTTTTTCGGGGGGAAGGGGGCTCGAGGAGCGGTGACTAAAAGCTGAGTCAAATGAATCTTTAAATGAGATTCATTATGTTGAGTCATAGGTTCATCCGATTACTCCGGAGCCTTTTGACCGACTGCCACATGGCATGTAGGTTGCACCACGCAGCCTATATAAAGAGAAGCTTTTTGGGTGAGACCTTGCTCATAGTTTCCAGCCATTTTCCTGTCATGCTCGACCCCGACTTAGCTCCGGACGGCCATAGGTGTTGCATAAGTCGACTTTTGGTTGTAAATCTCTTCGTTCAAAGAAGTTGTGTCCTTGTAGAAGAACAACTACAGAGTCACGAGATGCACTTGAGCGTTTGGCATAAGGGGTTCGAACCTGAACAACATCTTGGAGGTCTTCGAGGTCCAAGCTACTGGGTTTAGATTGATTGCCAACCCGAAGGGCCACAAGTTGTGCTCAGCCTTCCTCAATAATGGCTTCAATAACTATATGGAGTGGGGGGGAGTTACGCACCTTATTAGGCTGGAAGAGCCGCAGGTGGTGGTGCGAGCTTCGTGTAGGAGCTGCCTTCTTGGTCGGGCCAATAGCTGCTTCATTATCCATATTGGAGTTCCTCCACATCTGACTAGGAAGTAGTTTTCTCTGATGTTGCTGCGCTTTTGGGGTGCTGTGCACTTCTGAAGACTGCGCACCTTGTAGGCCGTGTTTTTGGTTTTAGTCTTTATATGTAACCATGAAGAGTTGTAATAGATCTTTTGTAAACATTATTTTATTAATGAACTTTCCTTCATGTATTGTCTTTTTATAGCATGAGTTTTGAAGTGCGCATAAATTCATGTCTCCTGCACGTCTGACGGCTTCTGCGCTTCTGTAACTGCTGCGCTATTTTCATGCTTCTACAAGGATGATCGAGGCAGGGTTTGATGATTTGTTCCCAAGAAAGCAGACGACCGAGGTAGAGTATGATTATCTGTTCCCGAGGGTACACACTAGGGTGGTACATTTGATTCACTATTGGTTCCTGGGTCATGACTTGTGGATGTAAGAGCCCTTGTCGTTGGACGAGCATCTAAGCAGGTCCAAATATCGAGCACGACCTGTGTCAAGGCCTGCATGGAGGTGGTGAGAGTTTGAAGCCATGTGTCATACCCTAGTTCCAAAATATACATGAACTTGAGGCGCAAGCATGCCAGCTAATACGATTTAGGATTAGTTTCCAATTTAATAGACTTGTCCCTAGACGTACTACGCTATCATGGGTACTAAAAGTAACTGATTATCTATATCTCAATGCACATTAATGAAGCGAATATCAAGAACGAACATAATATACTAAAGTTGACCACCTAGTAATATACATGTTCGAGCAAGTTTGAAAAAGGAATAAACATACAAATAATAGGTTATATAGCAGCATGAATCAAATAAAGATGAAATGTATACATGGAAGAGTAAATAAAAATACCACAGAACACACACACACACACACACACACACACAACACATACACATATATATATATATATATATCCAAAAGAATTATATATTATATATATATATATATATATATTATATATATATATATATCCAAAACCTCGGTGCATCACGCAGCACCTGCCCAGCTACTCTGTACTAACTGCTCAGCAAATACCTGGAGAGATCACCAGGTTCTCTATGGGACGTAGCAAGATACAGAATATGAACTGAATAAAATGAACAACCCGATTCATAACACGATCCAATATCCAATCAATCAGTAAACCATATCTCTGACCAATCATGATAAATTAATGGCATACCAGCCCATGATAATTTACTGTCCCATGATACGGTCCTTCATAGATACACGAACTAACCATTCCATGTGAATGTATGTTGAAGACAACTTTGGAGCGTACGGATAGGTGAAAAAAGAATTTGCGTCGAAACACGGGCCGACGTCGGATCACGAGCCGATGTAAACATACATGTACTAGTATAACTCCCGACCATACCTAGCGTACAGCTAGTGGCCGCTGCAGAACATATCCCTAGTATGTATGGCCCATAACCGGGTCACGCTGAGGCTAAATAAAAAACTAATATATGTCCCATACGCGTACTGATTGTCTTTTCTGCCCAAGAAATGTACAAGTCATATCCACGACTCAGACAATCCATATCTCAATGCGAGTCTCTAACCTAGACACCATGTAAATGATCAGTCGAATGCGTATGTTCATGCCGACACAATGATCCTCATTCAAACTGTAGTGTAATTTCTCGTATCAAGTTATAGAATTTATTGGGATAACTTTACAGTTCTTGGGTACATCTATTAACTCTAAGTCACACATGCACACCCATAACACCGATGCCATCATCGATAAAACCCAAGTCATCCTTGGATACACACTACCAGTGTCACCAACTAACAACACAAGAGTAGATATGAATAATGTAAATAGAACAAGTAAGGCAAGGTATCTTGCCTAGGGTGAAACAGTAATCCGATGATGTCCTGCAGGAAAATTGTTAAGTCCAATAAAGGTAGCAACATAGAAGTCTCCATGAATATCGTTAGATACAGAAACAAACATCACCAATATTCCTAGAATAAGAAAGATAGCTAAGATAGGCTACCTATAAGTCCAATTCTGGACCCACTTGTACCAAAATTCGTGGCAAGATCAAAGTCATCGAAATCTAACAATCTATATGTCCACGGGTCCATAATGACGATACAAACCCAAATATATGCAGAATTGGATTCCGATGAGACAATCTCAAAAGGACCCGTTGACTCGAATTGTGGGATCTAATTTGCACGAAAATACCTATCGGCGCTAAAGTCCACTAAATCTAGCAAAGTATATGTCAACGAGTCTAGAATGACGATATAAACCCAAAGGTATATCCAGAATTGGATTCCGATGAGCCGATTTTAAAATGACTCGTTGACTTGGACTGAGGGACCTGATTTGTATCGAAATACATGTCGGAACCCATACATATACTCTTAATATATTTATTTTTACATATTTTATATTTTATATTTTATATTTTATATTTTATATTTTTATTTTTAATATGTCACGACCCGTACCCAATGTAAGGGCACGAGAAGTGGGTACGTCCAGCCTACGCCGCAATATCGACAGTAGAACGCTGTCTTAGGTCATATACATCTAACAATTATAGGTACATTACACAGTTATACTCTCCGAATGGAGGAATAATATAAAGTACAAATCTCAATCACAGCTAAGGAAGATGTACGATAAGATATATAAGAATATCAACAGAATCTACAGATGAAATACGATAAAAGAGAGAATCCAAAGTCTAAGATAAACATCTAACAAGCTCCACAAATCCACATTATCACAATCTCTAATACAAATATCTAGATGAGTTACAATTGAAATAAGATAACTAAACTATGGAAGTGTCGTCACCAGGTAATGGATCCTGATGGAAGTCCAAGTCACATGTGTCCTCTAATGCTGTCCCGTAGTAAGTGGTGCAACACGCCTCATTCTCGTCCTCTATAATATTTTCAACAGGTCCAGTCAGGACAGGAGCAAGCACCGTACATCTCACGCAGTTCATATCATTACAGGAATATAAAGCATGCAATAGAGTAAGATACATGAATCGCTGAAAGAAAGGACATAAAATAAGAGAAGACTATAATGGAAATATCTACTATAAGTAAAGAACTAATAGTAACTAGTGATTTAGAGTACAAGATAGACATGTGAACGGCTTGATAATAAACATTAGAGTTTGTACATGGCTACACTACTTTGGAAATATTCACATGACTATTTCTACTCCCCCATCCCCAATCAATACACAAGGATCCGTTCAAATTATGTTATTGTACATGATTTCACGTAGGGCTCATAAATGGGTGCACATGAATATAAACATGGGAGCTCCATGAATATGAGAGTACATGAATCACGAGAGTGCACATGAATGGTGAAGCACAGGAATACATGATGAAAGTGAAACGCACATGACATGATGTATCCGATGCTCCCGAGGGGGATAACATCGTATGAAAAGATCCATATAGTACTAATCCGTGTTACCATCATGACAGCATCAAGTAAAGTAATCTAGAGCAAGAGTGTAGTTGTAAAACCCCTAAATTTCTACTATATTTTTTTATTAAAATTTGTACGGATTTAAAATTTTGTATTGTACGTCGCGTAATCGTATTGTACGCCATGCGCGAAAATTTATTTTTTGTAATTGCTCGACGAGTGCGAATATGTGCGAGCGTACATAGTTTTAGAAAAACATTTTTTATCTATTTTATAGTTTCAAAATAATATGTAATAATTTGTTTTAGCTATTATACCAACATTTTCAAGTCCGTTATTTTATTGTAAAAAGTCTTTTGTGAAAACAGTTATTATTAATAAATACTTTTTTCGTGCATACACATATTTCATAAATATCTTAATAGTTTATTTTAAATAATAATGTAATTTTCAAATTAATATTATTAGTACTTTTGGAAAACATATTTTGAATTATTTTGACAATTTAAATCATGATTTGAACTTATGTATTTATTTATAGTTAAATAATTAAAATTTGAATTATTGATTTGATTTTAAACTAAGGGAATTAAATTAGATTTAAATTGGATTTGGATTTGGATTTGGGTTTAAATTGATTTAAATTAAATTACGGATTATCTATTTTTGGGTTTAAACTATTCCTAGTTCCTATCCAATTGGAAATTCACACATCCAATAAATAGGTAGGTACTCCTCCAATATTTTTATCATCCACATTATTCCTCCACAAATAATTCTCCATAAAGTGCGTGTACCGTGTCCGTGTTCCACCATCCACATTCTTATTCCATGTTTATAATTACATTTTTCATCTCTTTCGTGTCGGACACCCCCGACAAAATCAATTCCTAGTCTAAACCTATTCTACCCATGTCCAGCCCCATCCTGGCCGAACCCCCATCATCCCGACCAACGCGACAGTCCAACGACCGCCACCGCGGCTACGGCCAACGGCCTGAACCCGACCGCCACAGCCACCCGACACCGTCTCCTTTCCAACCTCCGCCTCCAACCCTTCCCCGTTTTCCGAATCAGACCCCAGATACACCCCGCCACCACAACCATCTCCGTCACCAGCAAACCACCATCATCATCACCCCCCGCCGTGGCCGCAATCCCAAACCACCACCCCCGACGACGACAACCGTCGTACCAACACCCGAAACCACCAAAATCATCTCAGCCACCACACAGAAAAAGAGGGAAATAAAACCCTAACCTTAACCCGACTGCTCCGTCGCCTGTCGAACTCGGTCCGGTGCTCCGCCCGCCGACCTAGCTCGGCGTCCAGACCACGCGCACCCTCCACCGCGTTCCGCCGGCTAGCCCGCTCCCCGCCATGCCC